>JADIOY010000226.1:0-15540 GCA_018344475.1 Xiuguozyma silvatica | reverse complement strand
GCAGGTCTTCTGGAGAATCACCCTCTTCTACATCATCTCGCTGACCCTCATCGGCCTCCTTGTTCCATACAACGACCCCATGCTTCTCTCCGGTACCTCCTCCGTCGATGCCAAGGCTTCGCCATTCGTCATTGCCATCCAACACCACGGTATCAAGGGCCTGCCTTCCGTGATGAACGCCGTCATTATGATCGCCGTCCTCTCTGTCGGTAACTCCTCCGTCTTCGGTTGCTCCAGATCCCTTGCCTCGCTGGCCGACCAGGGCTTTGCTCCACTCTGCTTCAACTACATTGACAAGAAGGGTAGACCAATGATTGGAATCGCCATCTCCCTCGCGTTCGGTCTCCTTTGCTACCTCGCTGCCTCCCCTAAGGAGGGAGACGTCTTCACCTGGCTGCTTGCTCTCTCTGGTCTCTCCTCGGTCTTCACCTGGGGATCCATCTGCGCTTGCCACCTCAGATTCAGAAAGGCCCTCGAGGTCAGAGGCAGAAAGGCCCAGGACGAGCTCCCATTCTGCTCCCAGTGCGGCAAGATTGGCTCTCTCTTCGGCCTCATTGTTAACATCCTCATTCTGATTGCCCAGTTCTGGATCGCCATCTGGCCTATCGGAGGCACTCCATCCGCCGAGAATTTCTTCGAGGCCTACCTGACCGTCCCAGTCCTGATTGCCTTCTACCTCTTCTACATCATCTGGAAGAGAGACTTCACGCTGTACATCAAGGCCTCCGACATCGACGTCGACACCGGTAGATCCAACGTTGACATCGACCTTGTCATGCAGGAGATCGCCGAGGAGAAGGCCTTCCTGGCCTCGAAGCCTTGGTACTACAGAGCCTACAAGTTCTGGTGTTAAGTTGGTGCCGTGTAACTACAAGTTTTAATATCTATCGATCTATCTACCCCAGCTGCGTAAAAAAAAAAAAAAAACACAACGTAGAATCTCTGAGCGGTCGAACTCTTCCAAAAACACCGCCGTCGCCGCGCCTTAGCCAATAGCGAGAGGGCAGGGAAAGCAAGCAGAAAGCAAAAAAAAAAAGTGAGGGCCGCTGAGCTGAGCCTATGGAGAGAGGCCCGATCAATGACTACAACTGGATCATCATGTATGATATAAATAAATAGAATAAATAACCGTTAAGCGTAGCTAGAGGGCGAGCGACACACGGTGGAGGCACCTGCCAGGACCAGCGCCCGCTCTAGCACTCTAGCACTCTTCTTCTCCCTCTATTTGTACTCCTTGTCCGGGTTGGCCTGGAACATCTTCTGCTCGCCCTCGCGGCCTCCCAGCTCCTTGTAGAGTCCCTCATATGGGTACTCTCTAGGCATCGAAGGTCTGTCCGGGTAGAGGTCGAAGTACTTGATGGTGAAGCCGAAGGCGGCGATGCAAGAGAAAAATGCGAGGAATCTCTTGAGGGCCACGTCGTCTCTGACGGTGTGGTAGTGGTCTGGCGACCACATGTCGATGTAGTCGTGCCACGGGTGGATCTTCTCGCCGAAGTTCACTCTGTTCTGCTGGTCGTCGTACTTCTTGTAAGGGTCTCTGTACTGTGGAGGCACGTACGACTTTGGCACGTGGATGCCAAACTCCTTCTCCGGGTCCGGCAGGAACTTAGGCAGCTCGTACTTCTCCTGCGATGCGACACCGCGGCGGCCCACGCTGAGGGCGGCCCGGCGCACAAGGCCTGCTTGGGACGTCAGCCTGAACATGGTCTGTTGTTGTATAATGTGGGTAAATTCGGGAGAGCGAGGAGAAGCGAATAAATTTTTCGAGCCGCCCTGTGGCCAATTAAATTGGGACTGAAGGGAGGGCAGGGGTAGGGCCATGCTCTGGGGGATGGTCCATTACTTTGGGATCCAGGGAGCATGATGCCGACCGGACTGCCTGAACAGAGCTCGTTGAAACCAATCAAGCCATCAGAAAAGTCACAGCTGCCCTTAGAGAGGAAGCTATAAAGAGAAGACTACTTAAACGTCATCCCCACTCTTCCTAACGCATATTACCGCATTCATCACATCACATAGACTAGAATAGACAGTTTCACCACTAGACAACGACCTAAAAAACTGCAAACCTCACGCTTAAGCAACCTCCTTCAAGTCCCCTTTACCTAGCTTCTAGTCCCGATTCTTCCCCTCCCCCACCGCCCTTGCAATTTTTTTTTCTTCTCGTTGCACTTGCGCGCCCTCCACAAATAGTCCCGCACACACCCTTTCTTCAGATCCACTCCTCTTACCAGTGCACCGGCTTCTGCCACACATTTCAGAACCTATTTCTACGCCAATCGGGCCCCAATTTCGGTATTGTATTCAACTAGACTGTACAAATCGATTGGAACCATTTTAAGCCCCATTAAACGAGAAGAACGGATACGGCCAGAGGAACAAGCGACGCAAATCAGACGCCATGGTGGTTCACCTTCGAGAGCACACGCTCAGCCAGGGGCGAAAGCGGCCTGCGGAGGACGAGAAGGGGCCTTCTAAAAGGAGGACAGCTACACAAACAGACAAGAGCTTGGGAGAAAATGATGACACATTCACTGTGAACAGCACAGACGAACTTCCGAGGTACTATTCTGGATCCACGATGCCCGAGCCAACTCCTCGCGGCATGCCCGAGCAGGAACCGGCTGCAAACGACAAGGAGAGGATGGCTGACATGGTACTCGCGAACGAGAAGCTCATAGATGAGCTGTTCCATCTCCGAAACTACATATCCCTTGCGTACTTCGACCCCAACAAGGCCGAGCAGGAGAGATCGAAGGACAGTTACCAGGAGTTTGCCAAGGAGTACGAGGTGTGGCCGGAGCAAGACACAAACAGACGCATCAGCTCCCGCATTCACTCGGATCCTCTGCGAAACGACGTCGAGAAGATCGTCCAGGACAAGAGAGACGCGATCGTCGAGGGAGAGAAGCGGGCCATCGAGGAGGAGAAGCGTGCAATCGCCGCCGAAAAGGCCAAGAATGCGCCAGTGAAGGAGGAGGATGAGTCTGAGGAGGAGTCTGACTCTGAACCAAAGTCTAAGAACAGATCCACCTCCAGAAAGGCCAGCAGGCCCTCTAAACGGTCCAAACCCGCTCCGAAATCGAGGGCCAAGGCTTCAAGGGCCAAGGCGTCGAGAGCAAAGTCCTCGAAATCTCGCAAGATTATAAAGGAGGAACCAGCAAGCGAGAAGGATGAAGAGGATGAAGAAGATGAAGAGGAAGAGGAAGAAGAAGAAGAAGAAGAAGAAGAAGAAGAAGAAGAAGAAGAAGAAGAAGAAGAAGAAGAAGAAGATGATGATGATGATGAGGAGGAGGAGGAGGAGGAGGAAGAAGAGGACGAAGGAGAAGAGAATAAGGAAGAGGACGGAGTGGAGAAATCCGGGTCTGAGTCTGAGTCTGAGTCTGAACTGTCCGATGCTTCCTTCGTATCTCTGCCAAACCTTCCAGAGGATGCACACGTTCCGAAGAAGCTGGTTCTCAAAGCTTCCACAAAACCTCAGCTTGTCACGCACCCGATGTTCAACACCAACCCTACCCACGGTGGCGACATCAAGGCTCTGTTCAACAGTTACAAGTCGACGATGGAGGAGCCACACAGAGATATTCCAGTCGAGGACTACGACGAGTACTTCCAGGAGCAACTCAAACTGGTCCGGAAGGTTGAGAAGGGCCTGCAAGACAAGATCCTCAAGCTTGATACCAAGGAGAACGTCTTCCGTAACGTTCCTAACGGTGCCAAGGAGCCGACGATGATCAAGCGGAACTACCAGCATAACCTGAACCACTATCGTCCAGGCACGTCTCCATTTAGGCAGAAAGGCGAACTGACACACTACGATCACCTGCTTGCCCAGGGAATGAAGTCATCGAAGCTCATCCACGACATGCGTGTCGGAAAACTTCAGCGTGGTAGAAAGATCGCACAGATGATTGAAAACCACTTCCGCCGTCTCTCCCAGGAGGAGGAGCGCAAGCGCAAGGAGTTTGAACGTCACCGCCTGAAGCTCGCCAGAGACATCGGTCGTGAGATCAAGAAGAAGTGGGGTATTGCTGTGAAGGCTTATAGAATCCTGGAAGAACGTGAGAATGAACGGAAGCGTGCTGAAGAGTCTAAGAAGGAGCTGTCGAAGATCCTGGACCAGAGCACCAAGATTCTCGGAACACAGCTCCAAGCTGGCAGATCTGCCTCTCCAGATGCGGTTCAGGACGATTCGGATGACGACTCTGACGATGACGACGATTATTTCAGTACCTCCTCCGAGGATTCTGATGATGACAATGGCGAGGTTACTGCCATTAGCGACTCCGGAGTTGACAATGAGGATGACAATTTGAGCCCTCAACAGCTTCGTGAAAAGTATCGGGAACTGCAAAACTTAGAGCTGTCATCTTCTGACAGCGATGATGAGGAGTTCCAAGGTACTGGACTTGCCGCTCTCTATGGTGGAAAATTGGACACTACGCCAAAACGTGAGCTTCTCGAGAGAGCTACCGAGATTACAGAGGAAGAAAAGAATCTTCTTGCAGAGACTGAGGCTGACGATGATGCCGATAGCGAAGAAGAGTCTGACGACTTCAGCAGCGATGACATTTCTGAGAGCGACAGTGATAGCGATATGATGGATGATTCTGAGGAGGAATCTGATGAAGAGTCTGAACAGGAGTCCCGCCAAGCTGGTCTCAGCGCGCTCTTGGGAAAGAACATCGACGATTCCGAAGATGATGACATGTACAGTGAGCACGATTCTGATACTCCAACGTCCTCTCCTAAGGATGACACAAAGGACCAGTTTTCGTCTATTGCAGACGTCCCAGTTCCATCACTTCTGAGAGGTACACTACGTCCTTACCAGAAGCAAGGTCTGAACTGGCTCGCATCGCTGTACTCTAACGGCACTAACGGAATCCTGGCAGACGAGATGGGCCTTGGAAAGACTATCCAGACCATCTCCTTGATCTCGTATCTTGCTACTGAACATAACGAGTGGGGCCCACATTTGATTGTGGTTCCAACTTCGGTTATGCTCAATTGGGAGATGGAGTTTAAGCGCTTTGCCCCAGGCTTCAAAGTTCTCACTTACTACGGCTCTCCTCAGCAACGTAAGGAGAAACGTAAAGGTTGGAACACGCCCGATTCGTTCCATGTATGTATCACATCCTATCAACTGGTCGTCCAGGATCATGCCGTTTTCCGCCGTAAGAAGTGGCAGTACATGATCCTGGATGAGGCACACAACATCAAAAACTTCCGGTCGCAGCGTTGGAGATCTTTACTGAACTTCAACACCGAGCACAGACTTCTGCTGACAGGTACACCGCTCCAGAACAACATCGGCGAACTCTGGTCCCTCCTGTACTTCCTGATGCCTTCGTCGAAGGCCAATCAGGTGATGCCAGAGGGCTTTACTGACCTCATGAATTTCCAGCAATGGTTTGGACGCCCTGTTGATAAGATCATTCAAGGCGGTGGAGGAAACGATTCTGAGACCCGCCAGACTGTGGACAAGCTGCACCAAGTGCTGAGGCCTTACCTTCTGAGACGTCTTAAACAGGATGTTGAGCAGCAGATGCCTGCAAAGTATGAGCATATCGTCTACTGCAAACTCTCCAAGCGTCAGAGATTGCTCTACGACGACTTCATGAGCCGTGCTCAGACCAAGGAGACTCTTGCCAGTGGTAACTTCCTCAGTATCATCAATTGTCTGATGCAGCTTCGTAAAGTGTGCAACCACCCTGATCTGTTTGAAGTTAGACCGATCAACACCAGTTTCGCAATGCAAAAGTCTGCACCGGCAGACTTTTTGCTGAGAGAGAAGGTTGTGCGCCGGTTGACCAGGGAAGATTCATCCAAGAAGGTCGACCTGGGCTTCTTGAACATGCAGCCTATCAACAATGCCCATCGAACCTCGCATGAATTGGTTGACCTCGCCAGAATTTCGGCTTCCAGTATCTTTGAAAAACGCATCACCGAAATGAAGGAGAAGCTCGCCAAGGAGAAGGTTGAGCCTGACTTCAGCAACCTTGAGAACTACTACAAGTGGATCACATACAAGGAGGACCAGGACTTGCTTGAGCTCGCCGAGCAAGCACTCTACGTGAACAACAACAACTGCAACAAAACACAGTTGGTGTCATCGAACCTTCTTGATCTGATCAAGCTTGATCGCTATTCGAAATCTCAAATGGACCAGCTTCATGATCTCAGACTTGTCAAGTCTGTGGACTCACGTGCTCACCAGATGTCTCCGGTCATCAGGCTGTACGATGTCGTCACTCCGAAGGCCGTTGCAGAGGACATGATTGAGATGTCAATCCCAACATCTCTTCAAGTGGAAATTAAGTATGATGCCCAGAATGACGTGATCTCCAATCCGTTCCATGAAGCCCAGATCAAGTCTTCGATTGCATTCCCTGATAAGTCGCTCCTGCAATACGACTGTGGAAAGCTTCAGAAGCTTGCTCTTCTGTTGCAAGACATCATTCCAAAGGGACACAGAGTTCTGATTTTCACACAGATGGCTAAGGTTCTGGATATTCTGGAGAAGTTCCTCAACTACAACGGCTACACGTACATGCGGCTCGATGGCTCGACAAAAATTGAGGACCGTCAGCTCATGACGGAGAGATTCAACAGAGACAACCGTGTGAATTGTTTCATCTTAAGTACTCGTTCGGGAGGTCTTGGTATTAACCTGACTGGTGCCGACACTGTCGTTTTCTACGACTCTGATTGGAACCCTGCCATGGACAAGCAGTGCCAGGACCGTTGCCACAGAATTGGTCAGACCCGGGATGTGCATATCTACAGATTCGTTTCTGAGTACACGATCGAGTCGAACATTCTGAAGAAGGCTAATCAGAAGAGACAACTTGACAATGTCGTCATCCAGGAAGGTGACTTCACGACCGACTACTTCAGCAAGGTTACAGTTCAGGATCTTCTGGGAGGCGGCGACAACGATAATGACGATGGTTCCAACGACCAGTTGCTGATCAGATCCGCTGGGGACCAGAAGGACCTGTCTAAGGCACTTGAACAGGCAGAAGACGCAGAAGATGCAGAAGCTGCGAAGATTGCCATGAAAGAAGTCAATGTGGATACCGAAGACTTCGATGATGGACGCGAGGGAAGCGCTTCAAAGAACTCCAGAGAGAACACCGCTTCTGCAGAGGCAGTGGAGTCAGAGGAAATGGCCAAGAGAATTGCTCTAAAGGACTACCAGGAAGCTGAGGTGGAGGAGATTAATAGAGATGAAGATGAGTACGAAGATGAGGATGAACCCGGACATGTCGACGAGTACATGATTCGGTTCATTTCTGGCGGCTACTACTTCGATTAAAAGCAAACCAGCATCAGCATGTATGTATAATATAATGATTGTATTATTAGATCTTGTCTATTCTATCCTCGTTTGGATCGATCCGGAACACCTTGTCAGGGTTGAAGAGGAGCTTCGGATCCAGGGCAAACTTGACCTTTCTCATGGAGTCAACAGCCTTGGGGCCGAGCTCCTTGATCAGGAATGCACGCTTACCAATTCCCACACCGTGTTCTCCGGAAACAGTTCCGTCGTTGGCGATGGCTCTGTCGATCATGTTGTTGACGACTTCTTCTGCGACGTCAATTTTCTCCGGAGGGAAGATGACAAGTGAGTGGATGTTTCCGTCACCGACATGGCCAACAACGGTGGTGATCAAGCCGTGTGCCTCAATATCATCACGGGTCTCGGTTATCACCTTTGGGAGCCGGGAGACTGGAACGGCAACGTCTGTAGTCCATGAACGCGCATTAGGGATGATCTTGCGTGCCCACTCGATGGATGTATAAAGCTGGTTCTTACGGACCGCCCAGATGGCGTCTTTAGTTTCTTCGTCAGTGGCAACTCTCCAGTTCGATCCAGTGTTTTGGGTGCCGATGGCTTTGACGTTGTGGATCATCTCAAGGAGGGCAGCCTTGGATCCGCCGAGCTTGAACAGAAGCATCGTCTTGTCGCTCCAGTTAAAGGTAGTATCGCCTCTCATCTCGTCGACCTCCTTGATGCACTTCATCTGGCGGTCGTCCATGAGCTCAACGGCATTGACCTGGATACCCCTTTTGAAAATATCAGTGACGGTCTTGGCGGCATCGGTGATGGACTCGAAGTTCATTGTGGCGACGACCTCGTTCTCAGGCAACACATTGAGCTTTAACGTTGCCTCGACGACGATTCCCAAGGTGCCCTCGGAACCAACAAAGAGACCTGTCATGTTATAGCCAGCCGAGGACTTGCGGGGACGCTGCTTGGTGCGGATCACAGTACCATCGCTCAAGACCACTTTGAGGCCAATCACGTTATCCTTCATCGTACCATAGCGAGTTGCTCTGGTACCAGAACAGTTGGTAGCCACCATGCCTCCAATGCAGGCACCTGGGCCTGGGTCAGGACCAAACAGAAGGCCGTGTGGCTTGAGATACTCATCGAGATCCTGCCAGCCGACGCCCGGCTGGACGACGACGTCGAGGTCATCTGGGTGGAGTGCCACGACCTTGTTCATCCTAGTCATATCTATGCAAATGCCATTACGAGTGGGGATGTAGTGGCCCTCGAGCGAGGTTCCACCAGAGTACGGCACCATTGGCACTCTGTACTTGTAGCAGATCTTGACGATCCCAGCGACATCCTCGGTGGACTCTGGGTAGGTGATGAGATCGGGTCTCTCGTCGTCGTGTGGCTTATGGAAGTTTGCGTCTGCATCGGAGTGGTTCGTGAGCTCATTGGGAGTCTCAGTGACCTGGTCCGGCTTCAGCAGCTCCTTGATATCCTGGATGGCAGCGCTGACATCTGCCGGGCCTGCGTACTGTGGAGAACTAGAGAGATCGTCGACGGAAGTTGTGGCGCTGAGTGGGAAGACGTCGACGGGAGGGTCTTTTCTCCAGTATGCCTGCGAACTGTACCAGCCAATTGCAGTTCCACCTGCGAGTGCGGCCAGCAGAGGACCGCCAAAGCCGGAGCGGGAACTGTGCTTATCATTTCCCGAGTTAGTGCTAGAGCCATTAGCTGTGGCATATTCGCGCCTCATCGAGCCCGCGAACTGCTGACGGTAGTCGCCAAGGCTTACCAGGCGGCAATAGGATGCTTTTGGGACAACATTTCTGAGAGACATTTACCAATTGTCAATCCAAGGGGAAAGAGACTGGGTGTGAAACGGAGAAAGAAATGCCAAGACCCGCTGATAAGAATCGAAGACTCATACTCAGCCCCCGCTTACTTCCTGATCGGGGAACTCGCGGAGCCGCGCGATGAAAAAAGGGCCGGAGCTGAAAATCGGCTGGAGCTGAAAAAAAAAACTTGGTGGGCCCAGAGTTACAGACCTTTCTTTAACTATGGCCAGCATTAGAAAGGCCGTGAACGGGTTTAACGCCAAGTTCCCGCTGGTGAGCATGGAATCGGTCTCTAATGAATCTGACTCGTTCAACAAGCTGGTTTCTGAGAGACAGTATGCGTTGCCGAAGGCTGAAGACGAGAACACCGGAGGCGCCCTTAGTAGAGTTAAGTTGGGTGTCTATAACATGAAGCCGGTCACTAGCGGCGCCGGCGGCACCTGCGACGCCCTTGTGCCACTGGACCCAGTGTGCTTGTCGACGCTGCTGATTCTGTGCACGAAACTGGGCACGAAGGTGCCGAAGAAGAGCGACCAAGGCGTCCCGTCGAAGGACGCGAGCGTTCTTGTGCTGTCGTACATGGCGTCGCCCGACAAGGAGCTGCCGCTGCTGGTCGAGGACGACGTCGACAAGGAGCACAAGAAGATCAAACGTAAGCTGCGGTCGACGACGGTGGCGAACAAGTTCTGCGTGGCGAACACGACGGGCCCCAGGGAGACAATGTACGTGAAGCTGTTGGACACGAGGGTGTTTGACCTGTACATCTCGACGCTGCTGAAGTCCAATGCCAACTGGAAGGTGATCAGAGAGCTGTACATGCTGCCGGATGAGCGCGGCTCTACCGTCGACGGAGTCTACGACAAGCTGGCGAAAGGGTCGGTGCGGTGCCACCTGGCCAACCGGTTCCAGTTCGATTTTAGGAACCCGTACATAGCTGCCCAGTACAGCGGCAACCCGTTCGAGTCGACGCTGCAGCCGAAGTACTTCCGCAATGCGGTCGCTGAGGAGTATGAGCGGTGCAGCACCGAGGGCCTCGAGACGCTGAAGAGCCTCGAGGACCTCTGCACGGGCGACTTCTTCTTCGGAAAGGAGTCTGTCTTTGACCTCAAGCTTGCTGCCATTGTGTACTGCATCACCGAGCTGGCGGATGACGTCGAGTCATTCGGTGAGATCAGGGACGCTTGTCCGAAGCTCGTTGAGCTGTCGACGAAGGTTCTCGGAGAGTTCATGTAGGCTATATATATATAGATACACACATGTACATAAATACCACATTATAACCATTTCAAATTCTTACCCAACTATGGCCACTTCTGCTCGAAGGGAAACATCGGTCAATTCGCTCCCGGTGTCACAACCGGAGAATCATGGCCCAGCTCAGAGGTACATCCAACTTGTCAACGAGCTGTTTGTTCCCCTAGAGCAGCTGAAGCGCAACAAGACACTTCAGCTCTCCCTTAAGAAACCCGATATCGTGGAGAGGTACATTCGCAACTACCGCCAGTCGGTGGGCAACGATATCTTGTCTGTGGCGAAGCTGTACCTCCCCAAGTATGACAGGGAGAGGATATACATGATCAAGGAGTACCGGCTGGGCCGGCTGGTGTCCGACTACCTGAATTTGACGAAGGAAAGCGAGGACTCGAAGCGGATCAGGAACTGGAAGAGACTCTCTTTGAACAAGGTGCAGTCGGCGATTCAATTTGCCGACCTGCTGACGGATACGATCTCCAAGAGACGCATCCACCGAAAGATCTCCGACGATGATGCACTCAGTGTGGACGACGTCAACGAGATACTCGACAATCTGACCAGATCAGCCGAGGACTACTCCGTCAAGGGAGAGCAGTCTCAGATTATGCGCAGCGCAATTGACCGAATGAGCGACAACGAGTTGCGATACTTCTTCCGGATAGTGTTGAAGCGGGATCCGGTCAATTCTGAGACGCTCTTTCTGAGGTGCTGGCACCCGGATGCGAGACGCCTATTCGACATCACGCACGACTTCAAGACCGTCTTCTGGGGGCTATCGGACCCTTCCGTGAGGCTGTCTAACAGTGAGATGCAGGTGCACCTGATGCTCCCATTCACGCCACAGCGAGCTGAGAAAGTTGCAAACAACTATGACCAGATTGTGATCGGCAATTTCCACGAGAAGCCGTTCTACATCGAGGAGAAGTTCGACGGCGAGCGTATCCAGGTGCACGTGCAGAAGGTCGAAGGCGGCGGGTACAAGTTCAAGTACTTTACGCGAAATGCAATGGACTATACCTCAATCTATGGAGAGCGTTCGGATGTCAATGCTGGCTGTATATCACCGTTCCTGAAACCAGGGACGTTTAGAGACAGCCTCGAGAACTGCATCTTAGACGGTGAGATGATCTGCTGGGACCCTATCCTGAACCTACCACTACCATACTCAGTCGTCAAGTCTTCTGCACTGAAGGCTCTCGCCGAGAAGCCCAGTAAGGAGAGCTATTCGCGCAACCCACACCCGATGTTTGTCGCCTTTGACTGCCTGCTTGTCAACAACAAGACTTTGGAGAGATCTCCACTGAGCCTGCGGAAAGAGGTGCTTACGAGAGCGCTGAGTAACGAGGTGCCGAACCTGTTCGTTGCTGCGCAGTACAAGGAGTCTCGTGCGGCGGCTGAGATCGAGAAGGCTATGAGTGCCGCCATCGCCATCGACTCGGAGGGCATCATGCTGAAGGATCCAGAAAGCAAGTACGTGATTGGAAGCACCTCGAAAAGATGGATCAAGGTCAAGCCTGAGTACTTGGAGGAGTTTGGAGAGAACTTGGATCTGGTGGTGGTTGGCAAGATCCCTGCCACAAAGACCTCTTTCCTGTGTGCCCTCAGAGACGATGGAGGAAGAAAGGACGAGGGTGATGAGGCCACAGTGGAAGATGAGGACGCTGTGCCGGCGGTCACTGAAGCAGACTGTAAGTTCATTGTGCTGTGCAAGATATCCAACGGATTCAGCATTGAAGACTACAAGTATATCGACAAAGTGACGGCAGGAAAGTGGAAGGAGACGTCACTCTACTCTCCCGACCCGGATCTCGTCAAGTTCGGTAAGCGAGTTCCAGTTGCATGGATTGATCCACATGATTCTGTCGTTGTCGAGGTGAGGGCTCGGTCGATTACACGTCAGCCAGCTCAGGACGAGTACGCCACGGACACAACACTTTACAATGCATACTGCGTCAGTGTCCGGTATGACAAGGACTGGAAGACGGCCGATACACTGAGCAAGTACGAGGCCGAGTCTAACAGAGGAAAGCTGCGGTCTGCGCAGAACGTGTTTCAAAAGTCCAAGAAAGTCCGACAGCTTACACGGAAGGAGATCATGATTCAGAAGCTGAATGCAGGCTATGAGGAGAGCAGCGACCATCAGAATGATCTATTCGGCAACTACGTGTTCAGTATCCTCACTGACTGTGTCTACCTCGGCGCTGTGGCTCCTATCAGACACCTTGGCCACGTGGTCAAGGAGTACGGAGGCGCGCTGGCACGCAATCCGAACTCTGTTGTGCTCGAGGACGATGATGCCAAGCTGATCGTCATTGCCGAGAAGATGACTTCCGAGGTGCTGGAAATCAACGGCAAGTACAATGTGTTCAAGTTCAAATGGGTCGAAGACTGCATTGCCGCGGGAGAGCTCGTGGCTCCAGACTCGTCGCACATATTTTCTGCCGAGACCAGTCTGAAGTTGAAAGCCGAGGCCAGAATTGATAGATTCGGTACGAACCCAGTCATACCGCTCACGAGGGACACGTTGTGGAACGTGACCCATGAGAGTGACCAGCCGTCCGCTGAGCCGCTGGCACTGCTGCCACCAGAGGAAATCCGTTCTTTACAGGAGCCGTTCCTGTTCCACGATATGTCGTTCCTGGTGGTTGCTCCATCGGCCAGGCAGGTGGAAATACTGGCTACAAAGATCAGCATGAACGGCGGAAGCGTCACGAGCCAGCTGGCGGAGGCCTCGTATGTGGTGGCCGTGGGGTCACCCAACAGAGAGGTCCAGGGGGAGCTTTTGGATCAGCTCAGAGCACTTGCAGCGGCGCGGACAACGCTGAAAGGTCGCATCCCGCGTATAGTGTCGAGCAATTTTGTCGATACTTGCATCGAAGAGAATTCGGTCGTGGAGCCAGCGCAGTTCAAGGTGCCCATGTAAATGCAAATAGTATAGTGTAGTCCCTTCAATTGCCAAATGAGGCAACTCGACCAACCAGGAGCTGAAGAAAAAAAAACTGTGAGGCTCTTAGGAAAAAAAAAAGAGACTCATCCCCCCCCACACTATTACTATATCCAGCATGCTTCGCAGACCCGTTATCAGCTCTGCACTGCCAATTGCGCGGCGGTCAATTTCAATTCAGCAGCCTTCGGTGGCTCCTGTGCTGAAGGAGACCAGACTGGGCGCCACGAGCGAGCCAGCTGCCGGTTCTTCCCCAGAACCAGAGCAGTTGGAGGTTGCCAAAGGTGACCAGGCTGTCATTGAGTTCACCAAGGACGAGCCGGTCTTGCAGACGCTGGGCACGCCGCAGTCGACGCTGTCGCTGACGGTGCCACCGTCTGTTCCTGTCTTCCTCAAGAGGGGCTCGCTGATGTCTCTGTACGCGTCGAAATCGGACGTTCCAATCGACTCGGTGGTGACCTCGACATTCAGCATGGCACAGCCGTTGAGACGGTTCTTTTACGGCGGGTTCACGTCGACGTACCAACGGATCATTGCCACGGTGCCGCTGAATCTGATGGTGTCTGCGTATGCAAAGGAGGGCCTTCTGGGGTCGCTCAATTCGACGACGAAACTGGAGTCGACCAAGTCGTTCTGCAACGTGGCTCTCGACGGCACGCTGGACTGGGCCGTCGTCGCCCCAAAGAGCCTGCAGGTGTACGCGGGCAACTCGCTGCAGATCATGAGCCAGAAGTTCCCAAAGTTTGTGAAGAAGGACCCCAATACCAAGCGCGGCGTCAAGCCGAGACTGACTGGCCTGTCTGGGTTCTTCCAGAGCGGCTACACGTTGCTGTCTGGCAGAGGTTACGTCTCGCTCGTGGGCAGCGGCTCTATCTTCAGACTGGGACTCGGAGAGGGCGAGCAGGTGCTCGTCAAGAAGGGCAACCTGCTTGCCACGACGGTCAAGGATGCCCAGGAGTTCTCGAGCGGAGCCTTCGAGGCCCGCGACGTGAACAACCGGACGTTTGAGGAGCGTGCCAAGGACGCCGAGAAGGACGCACAGCGCGAGAAGGAAGTCAAGGAGCTCACTACAGAGACGGAGGACCACACGCCGACGTGGTTTGACAAGTTCAACGCGTGGCTGCTCAAGGTTCAAGGATCGCTCGTGAAGAGCACGTCGCGGGTCGGCGCCTCCGTCGTCGGCAACGGCAGCTACATCCGTGTGAAGGGACCTAGAATGCTTCTGATCCAGACGGACACTGGAAAGGACCAGTTCATCTACAACAACACCGTCTGGAAGAAGCCGTACGGAGTCAGCCTGAAGGAGACCGAGAAGTACATCGGGGATGTGCAGACGAAGGCCGAGGTGAAGACGAGCCAGTAGGCTCACCACCATAGAACCTGTGTAACAACCGACCACAATAAATGAATTCACGCACTAGACTACAATCCTTCCAAAAAGAAAAAAAAAAAAAAATAGAAGGTGCGGAAGATCTCGAATTTCCTATCAAGTTTCCTATCACTAGGCTTATCATGTCGGGCAAGCTTGAGAGTAAGTAATCGGGTAAAATTTGCGGGTAAACCGTTGGAGATTGTACTAACCAGCAGACTCTCTCTTCCAACTGAAGTTCACTGCGAAGCAGCTGAACCGGCAGGCGGCCAAGGCCGGCAAGGAGGAGCAGCGCGAGAAGGCCAAAGTTAAGAAGGCCTTGATGCAGGGCAACAACGACATTGCGCAGATCTACGCGCAGAATGCGATCAGGAAGTCGCAGGAGAAGCTGTCGCTGCTGCGGCTTTCGTCGCGGATCGACGCCGTGGCGTCGCGGATCCAGACGGCGGTGACAATGCGGGCAGTCACGGGCAACATGGCACGTGCAGTGGGCGGCATGGACAAGGCGATGCAGACGATGAACCTGGAGCGGATCACGATGGTGATGGACAAGTTCGAGCAGCAGTTCGAGGACTTGGAGTCGAGCACGAACTACTACGAGAACGTCTCGAACGACATGAATGCCACGCAGCAGCCGCAGGACGAGGTGGACGAGCTGATGCAGCAGATGGCCGACGAGGCCGGCGTCGAGATGAAGCACAAGATCGGCGACGCCAACGTCGACCAGCTGAACAGCCCAACGAAGGAGACCGCCGCTGCGGAACCCGAGCAGCAGGAGGACCGTCGACTCGAACTACCCATTGGGCGGCGTCATGAGCGAGGTGACGGGCTCCATCCCGGGCATTGACGA
>JADIOY010000225.1:0-15607 GCA_018344475.1 Xiuguozyma silvatica | reverse complement strand
GCACCGCATGGTGGTGACTTTTCCAGTGGTACCCAAGCGTCTTTCTACCGTTTCTATATTATTTCATAGCCCTCATCATCGTCGCCCACTCTGAAACTCTCCCCCCCCATGTGCCACCTGTGCGATGCTGGCCCTCTCTCTCTGCATTGTTGTGGCATTTCCTTCCTCTCTTCTTTCCCCGCAATTTTCTCCGCACACTTGGCATGCATGAGGCGAGCGGGCCGGCCTATTTATTTTTCAGGGATTCACAGTATTATGTCAGACCTACAGAGATAGGCCTATCTATCGGACCTTCGGACCTTCGGACCTCCGGTCCTCTGGTCCTCTGGTCCTCTGGTCCTCTGGTCCTCTGGTCCTACGCTCTTTCTGTTCATATTCATTCTTACATCAGAAGTTAATTGGCTTGCCAAAGACGGTCATGGCGCCCTCCTTGACGGCCTCCGAGAGCGTTGGGTGTGGCATGCACGTTCTCTCTATGTCCTCGGTGCTGGCGCCGTACTCGAGGGCCAGGCACGACTGGCCGATGAGCTCGCCGGCGTCAGAGCCGATGATGTGGACACCGAGCACTCTGTGGGTGTCGGCGTCGGCAATGTACTTGACGAAGCCGTCGGCGTCGTTGTTGGTCTTGGCACGCGAGTTGGCGATGAATGGGTACTTGCCGGTCTTGTACTTGATGCCGGCCTCCTTGAGCTGCTCCTCGCTGGCACCGGTCCAGGCCACCTCTGGGTGCGTGTACATCACGGCAGGGATGTTGCCGTAGTTGACGTGGCCGTAGCCGTTCTTGATGTACTCGACGGCGGCGATACCTTCCTCCTCGGCCTTGTGGGCGAGCATGGCACCGAAGGTGCAGTCACCGATGCACTGGATGTGCTGGAATTTGGTCTTGTACTCGGAGTCGATCACGACGCGGCCCTTCTTGTCGAACTCGATGCCGAGCTTCTCGGCGCCGAGGTTGGCCGTGTACGGTCTTCTGCCGACGCAGACGAGCAGCACGTCGGCCTCGAGGGACTCGGTCTTGCCCGACTTGGAGTCCTCGTAGGTAACGTCGACCACGTCACCGTTTCTAACACCGGTCTGGACCTTAGCGCCGAGCTGGAACTTGATGCCCTGCTTCTTGAAGATCTTCTGGATGCTCTTCGAGACCTCGCCGTCCATGCCGGCGCCGCCGATCGATGGGGCGAACTCGAGCACGGTGACCTCGCTTCCGAGCGAGGACCAGACGGAGGCCATCTCGAGGCCGATGACGCCGCCGCCGATGACGGCCAGACGCTTAGGGATCTCCTTGAGCGAGAGGGCGCCCGTCGAGGTGACGATGCGCTCCTCGTCGATCTCAATGCCCGGGAACGGAGTAGACTCCGAGCCCGTGGCGATGATCACGTTCTTGGCGTTGAGCACGGCCTCCTCGCCGCCCTCGATTGGGTCGACGTGGATCTGGTGCTCGTCGACGAACGAGCCCTCGCCCTTGTAGTAGGTGACGCCGTACTTCTTAAAGAGCATCTCGATACCGCCCGTCAGCTGCTTGACGGCCCGCTCCTTCTGCTTCATGATGGCGCCGAGGTCCGGGGTCAGCTCGCCCTTGATGGCGAGGCCGCGAGCGGCACCTTCGGACTTGACCTGGTGGAACAGGTGCGAGTTGTACAGCAGTGCCTTCGAAGGGATGCAGCCGACGTTGAGGCAGGTGCCGCCAAGGGCACCTCTCTTCTCAATACAGGCTGTCGAATAGCCCTCCTGTGCGGCCTTGATGGCGGCAACGTAGCCACCCGGGCCGCCGCCGATGACGACGATGTCGTGGTCCTTCTTGAGGGCCTCGAAGGCCACTCTAGCGCTCGAAAAGAGCCGTCTCTGCGAATATCTGAGCATCTTGCTTGGGGAATAAAGTGATGGTTAGAAGGTGTAATTACCGAGGGGCCTCCCCGGGCTGCCTTTTGGGGGGGGGGCCTTTTTTTTCTTGCCTCGCGCAAGGTGCCAAGGGGCGGGCCCGTGCCGGCGCCGGTGGGGAGAGGTGGGTGACGACGGGCCGGCCAGGACGGCGGGGTTGGCCAACCGGTGGGCCGTTTGAAAGTGGCTAGAAATGCTCAATTGGTTGCGATTGACTCGCCGGTGGCATCAGCCTCGTCCTAGTCTCATCCCTTTTTACACTTTCTCCGGATCCTCCTCATTCTATTTCTCTATATCTTCTATAGTGTGTGGGCCTCTGCCATCCGAACACGGCAGCGGCGGGAAGGGCCCCCCGGGGAAGTTGGCAGCCAAAAAAAAAAGCAGGCTATAAAAAGCTGCCTATTTTTTTTTTTCCTTGCGTCGATGGGCGGGACGGCAGCAGCAAGAAGGGGACGAGTCAAACCGGCCAAGTCCCTCGGCCTAGTAGTCCTCCTCGTACTCGACAAACTGAGCAACATCGCCAATAAATGCCTCCGGCTGCTGACTGATCAGCCAGTGCCCGGCCTCGACGTCGTCCACCTGGAACTTTGGGAAGTACAGCCCGATCTGCCCCAGGTACTCGTCCGCCACGTACGCCGACTCCGTGCCCCGGATGATATCCACGGGTCCCGTGTACCGGCACAGGTTGTAGCTGAACGGCCAGCCCGAGATCTTGTCGAGGTTCTTACGGATGATCTCGAGCGGCACTCGGCAGTAGTACCCGTCC
Source organism: Xiuguozyma silvatica (assembly GCA_018344475.1). Classification (NCBI taxonomy): domain Eukaryota; kingdom Fungi; phylum Ascomycota; class Pichiomycetes; order Pichiales; family Pichiaceae; genus Xiuguozyma; species Xiuguozyma silvatica. The sequence goes on along the minus strand of JADIOY010000225.1, from coordinate 12,963 downwards.
TCGCCGTCCGGCCGCTTCTTGATGTTGGTCAGCAGGAACTGCCGGATCGTCTGGTTCTTTTCGACTTTGGCGAGGATCTCGTCGCACTCTTTCAACGACTTCAGACCAGGGGTCCGCTCAATCTGTTGCAGCGCCCGGATGTAGATGCCGAACGTCGAAAAGCCGGACCCGCCAGCCGTGTAGTCGACCGGGGCGTTGTCCACGGGGATAAGCGCCGAGGCGAGCTTTGGCTTCCGCAGGCAGAGTCCCATGGCGGCCTTGGCGCCCATCGAGTGGCCCATGACGATCGGATGCTCGAGCTCGTGGTCCGCAATGAACTGCTCCACGTCTGCGGCCATCGCTGGGTAGTCCATGCGCTCGTCATGCGGCGAGTCGCCGTGGTTACGCAGGTCTAGGCAGTAGACGTCCCTGTCGAGCAGGCGTGCCAGCTTCTTGGAGACGGTTCGGTTGTTGGCCTTAGAGCCGAACAGGCCGTGCAGGAAGACGATCGGGGCGTTCAGCGCACTCAGGTAGCCCGGCGGCGAGTGCTTGTCAAATGCCAGCGGCACCGTTTTGATCGCGTCCGAGAGGGCCTCCTTGCCGAGGTCTTCGTAGGCATAGGAGTGGACAGGTCCCGAGGAGACGGACCGCCAGGAGACGGACCGCCAGGAGACGGACCGCCAGGAGACGGACCTAGGCCATCTCCAACCTTCTCTTCTCATCATATTTCCAATCATCCCCCCTCTCAATGCGCCTCGCAGATCCCCACTGGCTGCAAGCATCAAAGTCCAATATAACTCCTTTGGGAAATTAAAATACCGCAAAGATCTGCAGGCCAGCGAAGAGCCAGCGAAGAGCCAGCGTGAATGCCTGGGTGAAAAATGACAGGAGCGGACAGCCGTTGGAAAAAAAAAACAGAGAGCGCGCCAGATCTGTCTCAGAGGGGCAGCAGAGCGGCAGCAGAAGGACAGCAGAAGGACAACAGAGGAGAGACATGCCGAACATGCAATTAGGTCACATCCGTATTGACCTTACGCCGCATACGGTCAAATACCGAGCGAACATACCACACCGCTGCGCTCCGCTCTTCGGTCCCCCCGCACCACCAAAACAGGCAGACCTCCTCCCCAGCAAAACTCAAGGAGCAAAAACGCGTCCAGATCCACCGTGATTTCCTAATCGGGCGCGTCTAAAGGGATGGTATGCGTCCTGGCTATTCACCGCTTAGCCGTACACGCGCCTCCTCTCGTAGCGGCGGCAACCCATTCCGGCCCGATCCGCTCAGCCTGCAACGCGTTCCCGGTATTCCAAACCTATATATTGTAATTACACCCGCCCACAGCGCCCAACCCCCGCTTCCCACACCCACTTGACGTCAAACCTCTAACGGATCAGAGCAACCTTCCCTCCCTTCACCACCAACCCATGCTCTCCCAGATCTTCTACGCTCTCTTGACCTCGGCTGCCGTCTACGCCGCCCCGGCTCACCTCCACCACAAGCACGAGAAGCGTGAGGCCGCCGCCACCGTCGTCGTCACTGTGACTGCCGGCGCTCATACTACCTCCACCGTTGCTGCTGCTGCCTCCTCTGCTGCTGCCTCCCCTGCTGCTGCTTCGTCCGTCGCTGCTTCGTCCGTCGCTGCTTCGTCCGCCGCTGCTTCTTCCGCCGCTGCCTCTTCCGCAGACTCCTCCGACGCCTCGTCCACCGGCTCCGCTTCTGACGCCTCCTCTACCTACGCCGCAGGCTCCGTCCAGGCCGCCGCCGGCAAGGGTAAGGGAATCACCTACTCTCCTTACAGCGACTCCGGCTCCTGCAAGGACTCCGACACCATCAAGGCCGACGTCGCCAAGCTCGCCGACTTTGAGGTCATCCGCGTCTACGCCCCAGACTGCTCCTGCGTTTCCGCCATCATGGGCTCCATGGGCTCCTCTCAGAAGGTCTTTGCTGGCGTCTACAACTACGACTCGATCTCCGCTGACATCGACACCCTCGCCTCCCAGGTCGAGGCCTCCTCTCAGGGCTGGGACGGCATCTACGCCGTCTCCATCGGTAACGAGTGGGTCAACAGCGGCTCTTACTCCGCCTCCCAGGTCGCTTCCGCCGTCTCCAACGGCCGCTCCCTCCTCTCTGCCAAGGGTTGGACTGGCTCCGTCGTCACCGTCGACACCGTCCCAGCCTACGAGGGCAACACCGCCCTCTGCGACGCCTCCGACTTTATCGCCGTCAACTCCCACGCCTACTGGGACGGTAACGTCGACCCATCCGACGCTGGCCCTTGGCTCGAGAAGCAGATCGACGGCGTCAAGTCCGCCTGTGGCGGCTCCAAGGACGTCCTCGTCTGCGAGACCGGCTGGCCTACTCAGGGTTCTAGCTTCGGATCTTGCGTTCCTTCCACTGAAAACCAGCTCGCCGCCATCTCCTCCATCGCTGACACTTGCCCAGACCAGGTCATCTTCTTCACTACCTACAACGACTACTGGAAGGATGCCGGCTCCAACGGCGTCGAGCAGTACTGGGGTATCTTCCAGTCCAGCTAAGCTGCTGGCACCGTTCGGCGATGGCTGCCAACTATTGGGGGAAAATTACACACACACACACACACACACACACGTTTTGCTAAAGTGTATCGGTTAGATCTATATGTGTGAATATTACGTTCCACAGACGTTCTTTTTTTACCCCTTTTACGTAGTAGTATTACATTACTTTACAATGAGATGGCCTCAGCCTCCTTCTGTGCCTCCTTCTGTGCCTTTGCCTGCGCCTGCTTCCATGCAAGGTACTTCGCGCTGTGGCCCAGCTTCACCGCCTTCAGGCCAACTGGGCCCTTCCGTCTCTTGACCGCCGGGTTCAGCTCCGGCTCCATGTCCAGCCCAGAGCTCAGGATCCGGTTCGCAACGTACTCAGGCGGCGCCTTGTACCACACCAGCGGACCGGGCTCACCCAGCTCCCTGTCCTTGGCAAGCGTCTCAGGACTCACAAATGTGTCCTCCTTAGACCCGCCCGCCTCAAGGTACTTGTGCCGGGTCACGTTGCGCGCAAACTCTGCAAAACTGGCCTCGTCGACCGTGTCGTAGTTCTCACGCGCAAACCTCTGCAGCTGCCGCTCTCTGTTCATCGGCTGGACGAAAGTGTGCGAGTACGATGCCTGCATGTACGGAGACCACTGGTAGCTCATGCTGTTGAATGGCGTGTGGATCACCTTGTGTCCACCGCCGACGTTGTTGCCACCGAGGCCGTGGCCGTGGCCGTGGCCGTTGCCATGGCCGCCACCGTGGCCACCGTAACGGTCCTGACCATACGGCGAGTTAACGGCTCCAGCTCCGCCAAGGCCGCCGGGGCCTCCGCCGATCTGCTGGTGCTGCAGTTGCAGTGCGTAAGCCGGAAGATCAGAGCCAGCGCCAGTACCAACAATGCCGTTTCCGCTGCCGTCGTAGCCACCGAGGCCGCCGACACTGAACTGAACGTTTGTGGCCTTCGGAGGAGAGTATCCTGCCTGCTGAGGCGAGCCGTCCTGCCCGTCCAGACCGCCACCCGTAGTCGAGCCAGGGTGGAAAGAGATGGCCGGTGGGATCAGAAGCTTGTAGTTGTCCTGGCGGAGGTCTTCGTCGAAGTAGTTGATCTCGTCCTCCTCGTCATCGCGCTTCACGTAGATGCCACCAACGAGTGGTGGCGCATTCAGGTTCATGATAGTAGGAGGTGGGATGGGCGTTTTGGGTGTCGATCCTGGCGGCAGCAGGTGCTTGATCGGAGATGGGTACTTCTTGAGCACACGCGGCTGGTCCAGAGGGAAGATTGGATCCTCGATGTGGCGCACCTCGTCTGGAAGGCAAGCCTTCCACGTTCTAATCTTGGCAAAGTTGAGCTCGCGGTCGTTGTAACGGAACTCGCAGATAAACAGCGGGCCCTCGTACTTCACACCGGGGTCTCCCTTGAGCCAACGCGTAAAGTACGCAATGTAGCAAGGGCCGACGATGTCTTCGACGGCGTGGTCACGGTACTGGCCTGTCTTGAGGACCTCGTTCTCCAAGAACAGACGGTCAAACCGGTGCGTCGACCACTCTGGACGGTAGTACCAGCAGACGTTCAGATACTGCTTGCCGTGCTCCTGCCAGATACGGAAGATCTGTGCCGGGATCGGGCGGGTGGCGTCGTTCGGGTTCTTCATCATGACCCAGTTACCGACCTTGTAGGTGCGTCCCTCGTAGACGATGTGACTCAGTGGGATCTTGGACGACTGCACGTCGCCGATGTAGTCGCTGTCGGGCTTCTGCATCTCGGCGTGGTAGAGGCGGGTGATGTTGGACTCGAGCAAGCCGATGTTGCGCAGGGAGAAGTCATCGCCGACGGCCTTGTAGTACTTCTTGCCGTTAGCAATGAGGCGGAAGACGTCGGTCATGTATGCGTCAACGGACTTGTAGTAGCGCTGCTTGATGAGTCCCTTGATGTCGAGCATCGAGATCGGCTCGTCGATCATCTTGTAGAACTCTGGGTGGTCGAGCTGAGAAGGCAGCTTGTCGAAGACGGCGATGATGGTCTTGCCGTTCACCTTGATCTTCTTGAGGCCACGCATGATACTCTTGATGCGCTGCTCGTGAGGCTTGTCGACGATTGGGGGGCGGCCCCTCTTGACCCACTGCTCGAGCAGCTGCCTGTTGGAGGAGCCGGTTGGAGCTCTAGGCGGGTTGTACACGTTAGGCTGGTCGGCGGGCTCGTTGCGGACTTCGTACGCGGCAGGGTTGTAGTTCGGCAGCACAGGGTGGCGCGAGCTCGTCTGCTGGGCGGCCCTGTACGGCGGCGATGCGACGGGCTTGCGGGCAGCGTGAGGCGCAAAGTTTTCCGGAACTGGCGTCTCGCCGCTGTGGCCGGCGCCACCAGCGGCACTAGGGGACCGCGAGAACTCCTCGACGAGCGCGGCGGCCTCGGGAGTGCCGTAAGCAGAGGCGTCCTCGGGAGCTGGAGTGACAGCGGCAGAAGCGACGGCAGAAGGGGCGGCAGAAGGGCTGGCCACGGTAGAAATTCCGGTAGGGGTGGCGGCCGACGACGACGGCTCAACGCTCGCAGAGACTCCACCAGGAACGTTGGGCAGCACACCAAGGTCTGGGTAGTGCACGAGCTCGTGCTGGTCAAACGAGGAGTTGCGCAGCTCGGGGACGATGGTGTCCTTGATGTAGTCGTCGAGAATCACGGCCCAGCGGTAGTAAGGCGTCGTGTTCTCGTTGAAAAAGCGGCAGTTCCACGTGATCTGCGCCATATCTGTGACGAACTCCTGCGGATACGCGTACTTGTTCTGTTTGAGCGTGTTGCGGATGTTCTTGTAGGCCTTTGGCTTCTTGATCACCTTGTAGTACTCTGGGAGGTCTTCCTTGGGGATCGGCTCGTCGAAAACAAATGAAAACTCCTTTCCCTCGTCGTCTTTAAGCTTGTAGACGCGGTCCATGATCTCGGAGATGGCCTTGTTAAGCGCGTGGCGCTCTGGATGTGCCGGTGTCCTGACCATTCTGAAGGTGTTCCTGTTGGGAGTGTACCTTTTTAGGGCTTTTGAGGGGATAAAGAAGGGGTTAAAAAGATGAGGCAACTCAAACTTTGAAGTTTGGAGTTTTTTTTTTTTGCCGAATTCTACAATGTGTGAGGAGAGAAGCCTCGGCCATTATTTTTCAACCTTCCCCACACATTTTATAGAATGGACGTTGCCACGGTCATGGGACTGGACGGCGACGAAGACGACTCGGGGAACTCCGAGCCCGAGTCCACTGTCTCTGGACCTCCAGCATCATTACCATACACTTCTTTCCACGATTTCCTCCTCTCCGGCAAATGCCGCTCGGTCTTGGCGCTCGTGGGTGCAGGCCTATCTGCCTCTAGTGGCCTGCCAACGTTCAGGGCCGCCGGCGGCTACTGGCGGAACTACAGCCCAATCGACCTCGCCACTCCGGATGCTTTCTATACGGACCCTGGCCTCGTCTGGCAGTTCTACAGCTATCGCCGGCACATGGCCTTGGCGGCCACTCCTAACTCCGGCCACAAGGCATTGGCCGGCTTCTCACAGGTCAAAGAGGCTGGGCCTCACTTCCTAACAATCACACAGAACGTCGATGGATTGTCACAGAAGGCCGGCCACGACCCTTCGGCACTGCTCGAGTTCCACGGCTCCCTCTTTGATGTCCGCTGCACAGAGTTCACCTGCTCCTACCGGCGCAGCGGCAACTTCGACGATCCCCTGACTCCAGCTTTGGACGTTCCAGAGTTCTCCTCGCTCGAAGAGCTGCCCACACTGTCGCCCGACCAGCTGCCCAGGTGCCCCAAGTGTGGCGGCCTGCTACGTCCCGGTGTCGTCTGGTTCGGCGAGTCGCTCCCCTTGCAACCGGTCGACCGCGCCGACGAGTTCATCGTGCGCAACGGCGTCGACCTCATCCTCGTCATCGGCACCTCGCAGTCCGTCTGGCCCGCAGCGTCCTACGTCGACGTCGTACGCAACCACGGTGGAAAAGTTGCCATCTTCAACACCGAGAAGGACGACGAGGAGTACGGCAAGGCCGACTGGCAGTTCATCGGGGACTGCGCAGAGACCCTACCGAAAGCACTGCAACCGCTTATCAACCACTAAAGCTTGTCTGTCTCTGTTTTTACTATCTTTACTATACAATTGTGTGTTCTAAGAATACCATCTCTCATCCCAGGTAGTGGTAGATCAGCCACATCAGGAACAACGTCAGTAAAGCCCCGCCATAGAAGATCCACTTGTCCTCGAACGCTTTCTTTTCGATCTGCCGGATCGTCGCTTTTGACACGCCCATCGTCTCCAGCGAGCTCGTCATACGGTCCCGCATCTTCTGCACCGTCTCATTCTGCTCAACGAGGTCGTCGAACGCCTGCCGCCCCATCTCAAGGATCTCGTCGAGCTGCTGGTTGCCCCTCTCCAATACGTTCTGCTCGTTCATCAGGCCGTCCTGCATACCCACGTCCATCCGCTGGTCCTGATCTTGCTGCTGCTGCTGCGTGCGCCGGCTAGTAATTCCATTCTCGTCGTAGGGGTTGTCAGACACCGCTGTGGCCCGGCTGCTGAACAGCTCGCTACGGTTTGCCTCCGCCTGAGCCTCCTCACGCTGCTTTCTCAGCATCTCAAACTCCTGCTTTGCAGCACTCTGCTGCTCCTTCAGCGTCTTCAACCGGTTCTCGTTCTTCAGCTTCTGCGCCTCGTTCAATCCAAGCGTCTGGTTCTCGATGTACTCCTCGTAGTCCCGCAACGTCCGCCCTAGATTATTCAAAGTCGTCGTGATCTGGCCGATCAGAGCCGGAGGAGTGCTCCCTGGCCCGGAACTGAACTGCTCAAGGTCTTTCCTCAGCTGGTTCGACAGCCGCGATGCATTATTGTACAGAAGTGACTACACGCACCTGTTAGTAGCGTTCTATTTATCAACTGTCACACCTTCTCTCTTCCTTATACTTACCATTTGTTGACTCGTCAGAGAGAAATTCTTGGCGTTCCTCACTTCACTGTATACAAAAACTCGAACTTCGCTCTCTATTCTATACTGTACAGGGTATTTCATTACTATCACTACTATTACTGCTGTGCAGGCGGTGCCTCCAGCGACAGCCGGTTTAGGCCAAACAGATAGCCCAGCTCGTGCCGCGACAGACGGCCCACGTTCTTTCTGGCGCCCGGGTCCAGCGCGTTCTCCACCATCTCCTCCTTCTTGCTCTGCAACTCCATGATACGGTCCTCGACCGTGTTCTCAATGAGAATCCGGTGAACATGCACCTCTCTCTCCTGAGAGATACGGTGCACTCTGTCCTGGGCCTGCTTCTCGACGTAAGGGTTCCAGAACGGCTCCAGCAGGATCACATGGTTGGCGCACGTCAGCGTCAGACCAACGTTTCCGGCCTTGAGCGACAGCAGCAGCACACGCTGGCTGATCTCGTTGTAGAATCGCTTAACGACGAAATCCTTGGCATCGGCTGCCATCGAACCATCGAACCGAAGGTACGAGATCCCCTCCTGTCCAAGAACGACTTGAAGCACGTCAAAGAACGTCGTGAACTGAGAGAAGATGATCACCTTCTCGTTAGGGTCTCCGTTCAAGATCTGGTGAACCAGTTGCAGGCAACGCTGCACTTTGGCAGACATCATGATCCGTCCACCGTCTTTAGCGATCAACTCCCGGATCTTCTTGTCACGGTACCGCTTGTCGCTGGCCTTGTTCACAATTCCAAACTTCTGCTTCAACGTCTGGTACGGCATGTGGTCCCAGACCACGTAGTCGTACACCTTCAGAGAGACGCACCGCTTCTCGGAGGACGGCTTGTGGCAGATCCGGCACCGTGCAGAACGGTCACCCTCCCACTCGGTCTCCGCGTACTCTTCAAAGAACGTCGTCACGCAATCCTTGCAGATCGGGTGGCCACATCCGTTCAGGAGCAGAGCCTTGGATTCAGGAAGCGGTTCGCCACACTGCTGGCACACAAGCTCCTCGCGGCGCTCAAGATCAATCCGCGATCTGGTGGCAGCGTCCAGCTTCTTGCATGCCTCGTACTCGCTGTGCAAGTTCTCGCGCATCTCGGTCAGCTCCTTGTCGTCACTGATTTCAACCAAGTACTTGTGGTCACAGGCTTGACGCAGACGGAGCAGGAGCGTCAGGATCGACGAGTAGTCGTGCCTGCCGCCTCCACCGTTCTCATTGTTCAGAAGCTTGTTGGCCTTGTCGGCGGTGTTCTGTTCGAGCTGCCTGTAGTATGCCAGCTCCATATCGGTCATCTTAACGTTATCCTTAACGACGTGCTTGTCCGGGAGCGACAGGATCGGCTTGCCGTCAATCTTGGTATCCTTGGTCCTTCTGAGCAACACGGCAGAAAGGACAGCGTGCAGTTTGCCGTAGGCGTCCTTGATGTTCCATGTGCTCTTCAGCGGGATGCTGATGTCCTTCTTGAACTTCTCCTCATCGTTGTAAGGCTTGATGTCCAAGAATCTGAACAGCGGGAACAGCTCGTTGACGCTGTTCTGCATGGGAGTACCAGAGAGACACCACCTGTAGGTGCCGTGCAACTGGGCAACACTCTTGGAGGCGTTGGTCAGCTTGTTCTTGATGTTCTGGGCCTCGTCGAGGATGATTCTGTAGAACTGTGCATCACCCGTAAAGAAAGGCGAACGGTAGTGCTCGCCGCCAGTCGTTGGGAGCTGGTTCTTCTTCTTTCCCTTGAGCTCGGCAATGGCCAGCGCATAGTGCCGCTTCCACTCGCTGGACAGTGTAGTGTACGACACCAGAACTACGTCGTACTTCTGCAACTCTTCGAAGCTCTTTGCACGGCTCTGCTGGTGGAACACAAAGATGCGAGGTTCCCTATCCTTACGAACAAACCGCGTCACCTCCTGACGCCACTGCTGGAGCAGCGACACGGGGGCAACGACCAAGTTCGTCTTGCACTTGTCGTCCTTAGACTCGTGTGCAAGCATGATCGAGATCGCCTGGACCGTCTTGCCGAGACCCATATCGTCGGCAAGGATTCCTCCGTGCTGGTCGCTCTCCTCTCTGGCCTTCATCCACGTCAGTCCAATCTGCTGGTGCCTCATGAGCTTGTGGTTCAGCCCCTCGGGAGTGCCCTCCATATCCTTCTCATACTCCTCGTCAGGCTTGATCGTACTGAGAAGGGCCTGAAGGCTGTCTGAGTCGTCGCCAGAGATGCCCTGAGCATACAAATTGTAGTCAGAGTTGACATAGGGCGATGAAGAGGAGCCTTGCGAGACGTACGGGTTCAGAGTACCTTGCAGAAAGGCGTCGCCGGTACCGGCTCCAGAGACAGAACCATGCGGAGGCCATGCACCAGGCATCTGCATCTGAATTTGAGTCTGATTCTGTTGGTTCCGGGCCATGATACGGGCCCTCTGCATCTTGTAGGTCTCCTGAGCAAGGTCGAGCTTCCTGCGCCACTCGTTCTTCGCCTCAAGTTGGACGGCCTTCTGCTGCTCTTCCTCAAGTTCGCGCCGTTCTTCCCATCTCTTCTGCAGGATGCGCCGGTCCTCCTTGGCGCGGCGAACGTTCTCGGCCCGCTGGCGAGTATCCACCTCCTCGGAAATATCCTGCATATGGATCAGGCCCTGTTGTTCCATGCTCTGGATGCACCGGTCGAGGTCGTTGAAGTTCTTCTTGAACTCGTTCAGGTTAACCTTGAGCATCTGCATCGTCTGTGAAGCGGAGTCGTTGCGAGGAGGGGAACCCTTCCAGAGAATGTAACCTTCGCGCTGCTCCAGCTTGTAACTCCACTCCTTCATGACCTCGCGCTTGTTGTGGCGGAGCCGCTCGGTGTCGTCAAAGACGAGCTTGTTGCGAGACCGAACGTACTCCTGAATGGTGTCGACGGAGGCGAGCCTTTCCTGGGACTCGCGGGTGGTATTGCGGATGAGCGACATCCGGTGGATGCTGAGGTGTTTGAGGACAACGATGACCTTGACGGAGAGTTCCTGCGCCCGCGCGATCAGGTTCTCGGTGACGTTCATGATGGGGCGGTACTTCTTGTCCAGCAAGTCGTAGCGCAGCTCCATCGGCACCCGGCAGACGGACTCGTTGTTCTGATATCCTGGCTCAGGCTCGTAGAGGTCCGGGCCGACAACGAAGAGCGTCGGAACATCCCTGGTATGCTCGATGGCGCCGGTAATCTGGATCTCGTCGTCGTCATCATCATCATCGTCGTCGTCGTCGTCGTCGTCGTCGTCGTCGTCGTTCTCTTCGTTGCTATCGCCACCTTCGCTGCCGTTACCGTACATCTGGCTTGGCTGCTGGCCATCGATGTCATCGTAGCCCTGTGAGGAGGTATCTGAGGTGAGATCGATGACCTCAACGGAGCCGTCCTGGATGATCACGTCACTTTGGTCCGTTTCAGGTGGGCCCATTCCAAGGGCTCTGCCGTCGGCCAGTTTTTGCCTCTTGTTGTGCGGAGAGTTGCGGTCTTCACCGGACGAGGAGTTAATGCTTCCGGGAGACACGAGCTGTTCGGAGTGTCCTGGTGAGGGCAGTTTAGGGCCGGTACTGCTGTTTGTAGCGATTACGTCGCTTATATGGGCGGCGCCGTGTGATGGTCCGTTTCCAGGGGCTACCGGCACCGCTGGAACGCCAAACTCGGGCTGGAGGTCTGGGAGCCTTGTCGGTTGGTCATCGAGCACCCGTATCCCCCCGTCGGAGTCGCTGTCTAAATCTATGGGGTCGTCCATGAGAAATAAGAGGCGATGTAAAAGAGGTAGAAGAGCCCCACGATTTAGCCCCACGATTTATACACATATGCATATTTTCCACCCTCATCTTATTTTGCGGGGCTGGCTGAAAAATGGTAAAAGAGACAAGTCGGTAGGTGGTGTGTATTCATTAGTATATTTGGTTTATTCATCGCCGTTCTCCATTGCGAGAACTCTTTCGGCGAGCTTGAGATGCTCCTTGAGCTTCTCGTGCTGCGGGCTGAAGCATAGCCCACGCTCAAAGTCGGTCTTGGCGTCACAGGCGCGGCCCAGCTTGAGCTCGCAGATTCCCTTGCGCAGGTGGTTGTCTGGGACGTTAGCGGCGAGCTGCGCGAGGATCTCTGCGTCGAGGAAGGCGTCACCAAAGTCCTCGGCCATCATCGAGGCGTCGCAGCGGCCCATGAGGCAGACGATCACCTCGGACATCGTGCCGTGGAAGGACTCGAAGCGGGGCCGAGCGAGCGCCAGGCCGAGCGCGATACCGAACTGCTTCTGGGCTTCCTTGAACTTGTGCTGCTTCATGAGCCCGGTGGCGCTCGTGTGCATCTTCTTGACCATCAGCGAGATGTTCTTGGAGAAGTTCTGCTGGTTGGGTAGCGGCGGCACGTCGCAGCCGGCGCTGATGTAGTCCTTGATGAGGGCGTTGAGCTGATCGACGTTGCTCTTGAGGTCCGGATAGTCGGCCAGTGGGGCGGCATCCTCGATGCCGATGGTCTTGGCGTTCGGATCGTAGGTGATAGGGAGTGACATCAGAGAAGAAGGCCTATCTATATATGGGTTGAAAAATGCCAGCGCGCGAAAGTTATATACAGAGGGGATTTTCGAGTCTACTTTGGCAGGCTTAAGTATGGGCACCTTCTTCTGCGAATACTGCCAGACGACGCTGACGCACGACTCGCTGTCGGTGCGCAAGTCGCACCTGCAGGGCCGCAACCACCAGCGGCAGTACCGCGAGTACTACGAGCGAGTCGCGCGTGCCAGGCGGAAGCACCCGAAGGGACCCCTGGGGGCTCCCAGACCGCTCTGGGAGTATCACTTCGAAGAGCAGTACAGCGGGATGCCAGGCTACCGTGGGAAGGCCCGCGAGGGTGTGCGGAACTGCTACGGCAAAGGTGTGTCGGTGTTCCCGCCGCCGCCGCCCACGAGCGAGGGGCTGCCTGCGCCGCCGCCTAGTGTATACCAGTACGACGTAGAAGCCGAGAGGAGGCTGATCGAGGAGTATGTGAGGGCGCACAAGCATGTCGAGGAGTCTGTGGACGCCAAGGAGGAGAGGGAGGAGCGGGGTGCACGGGATGGACGCGGTGGACGTGGACGTGGACGTGGACGTGAGCGCGGGCACGGGCGAGGTGGACGTGGTGGACGCGGCGAGTTCCGTGGGAGAGGCCGTGGACGGGGGAGTAGCTATGGAGAGAGTGGAGACCGTGGAGACCGTGGAGACCGTGGAGACCGTGATAGAGGATTCCGTGGGGGCAGTGGCTACGGCCGCAGTGGCTACAGCCGCGGTGGCTACGGCCGCGGTGGCTACGGGCGTGATGGCTACAGTGGCAGTGGCAGTGGCAGTGGTGGCTACGGCCGGGACCGGCAGGACCGGCAGGACCGGCAGGATAGACGTACTTAGAAGCAACCGGCATATCTTTACTAATACACCTACACATAAAAATGGGCTGGCGCAATCCCTTGAGCCAATCCCTTGAGCCAATCCAATCCCTCGAGCCAATCCCTCGAGCTTGCCCGATCTGGGTAGATCTGCTCTACA
>JADIOY010000224.1:0-15710 GCA_018344475.1 Xiuguozyma silvatica | reverse complement strand
GGGGGGGGGGGGGGGGGGGGGGTGGCTTTTTTTTTTTCTTTTGCGGTTCTCTGTACGGTGGCACTGCTCGAGCCGAACCCAGCCGTCGAGCAACTGCTTCGCCCCGTTGCAGTGAAAACTGATACTGTTTTAGCCCCACGGGCGGCGCCAGACCAGAGTCAGGGGTTTTCAGTACTGTATGTATACTTTGGGTATAAGCGAAGCTGCTGCAAGCGGCACATTCGGCTAACTTGCACGGTTTCCCGGTTGACTTGCTCTCAGGATACTGCTGTCTGTGTGTGTACGTGTATAGAAGTCTTAGTCTCGTTACTCTATCTAGGAGTATATAGGGGTTTTTTTTTATGCGCAGGCAAGCGCACTAGGCGCCGTCTGAACGAGTGATTTACCACCAGTCGCCCTGGTCGTGCATGGCGTCGGCAACCTTGACGAAACCGGCAATGTTGGCGCCCATGACAAGCGATGGGAGGGCACCCTTGTTGGTCTCGGCGGTGTAGGTCTTGGCGGTCTCGTAGCAGTTGTTGAAGCAGTTGACCATGATCTTCTTGAGCTCGGCGTCGACCTGCTCGGAGGTCCAGCTGACTCTCTGGGAGTTCTGAGCCATCTCGAGGCCGGAAACGGCGACACCACCGCAGTTCGAGGCCTTACCTGGAGCGTACCAGACGGCAGTCTCGGAGGTGGCGTTGGCTCTCTCGGCCTCAAGGACGTCGATGGCCTCCTTGGTGCAGCCCATGTTGGAGCCCTCGGCAACGATGTAGGCACCGGCGGCAACGAGGGCCTTGGCCTCGTCGGCGCTGACCTCGTTCTGGGTGGCACATGGCAGAGCAATGTCAACCTTGCCGACGTGGACCCAAGGTCTGGCACCGTCGAGGTACTCGATCTTCTTGCCGGAGAAGGAGTCGGCGGAGACGATGATGTCCTTGAGGGACTGGAACTTGAGCTTGGCGGCCTGGATGTCGTAGACCTGCTCAGGGGTGATTCCGTCCTGGGCGATGATGGCACCCTTGGAGTCGGAGAGCGAGACAACGGTGGCACCGAGCTCGATGGCCTTGAGGGCAGCGTACTGAGCGACGTTACCGGAGCCGGAGATGGCGACTCTCTTGCCCTCGAAGCCGCCCTTGCCCTGCTTCTCGAGCATCTTCTCGACGTAGTAGTCGAGGCCGTAACCGGTGGCCTCTGGTCTGATCAGAGAGCCACCCCAGGTGAGGCCCTTACCGGTAAGGACACCCTCCCACTGGTTGCGCATCTGCTTGTAGGCACCGAACATGAAGCCGATCTCACGGCCACCGGTACCGATGTCTCCGGCTGGGACGTCGGTGTCCTGGCCGATGTAGCGAGCGAGCTGTCTCATGAAGGCAACGCAGAATCTTCTGATCTCGGAGTCGGAGCGGCCCTTAGGGTTGAAGTCGGAACCACCCTTGCCACCGCCCATGGAGAGGCCGGTGAGGGCGTTCTTGAAGATCTGCTCGTATCCGAGGAACTTCAGGATCGAGAGGTTGACCGAAGGGTGCAGTCTGAGACCACCCTTGTATGGGCCGAGGGCAGAGTTGAACTGCACTCTGTAGCCCTTGTTGACGTGCATGACGCCCTCGTCGTCCTCCCAGGTGACTCTGAACTGGAGGATGCGCTCTGGCACGGAGACGACTGGGATCACCTTCTCGTACTCAGGGTGCTTGGTGAAGAGCGTCGACTCCTTGAGGGTCGAGAGGAGCTCGTTGTAGGCCTGCTGGAACTCAGGCTCGTATGGCTGGTTGGTCTGGGACATCTTAGTTAGGGATGAGGGGGATCTTTACAATTGTACAGTTGAAAGAGAGGAAGAGGGGAAGGGGAAGGGGAGTATCCGGGGTGTGCGGGCAGGAGTGCAGCTATTTATATTCATTGGACATCTCCTGTTTTACTCGAGTTATGATGGGCCGGTCCTGCAGCTGTGTGGGTGCCGGAAAAAAGAAACGGCTGCAAAAATGAAAAATCGGAGGTGGTGGTGGGTGAAAAGTTTGGGGACGGCCGAACCGGTGGTGGCAGGGCAGGGCAGGGAGGGAGGAAGAGGTAGACCAGGAGAGTCCGGTGGTAGACAAGCCAAACCCTTGCTTACCAAACCCTTGCTTACCAAACCCTTGCTTACCATTCGTTTCGTTGCCTTCCATTGCCTCGTGAAGATTTTATTCAGGGCCGAACTAGTCTCCGACCGGCACCGGCGTCCACCGGCGGGCCCCCATAGGTTCGATAAAGAAAGTGCGCAGCCCAATGTCGGGGGCGGGCCCAATGGGGCATTCCAAGAAAGTTGCAGAGATGACCTGGCCGGTTGCAGTGCGCTGGCCCCCTTTAACGCCCCACACACTTCCCCCCAGTCTGCCTGCTGGATTTCGATTTCGAGAAGAACCCAGCGAGCAATTCCCAATTAGGAAATGAAAATTCTTATCTTGGACCAATCAGACAGCGGATCGCCGGGGTTCGCAGGAGTTGGAGCTGAAAAAAAAAGTGCGAGTCTGTGAGGTTCACCGCCGCCTTCGGACCGAGGTCATCTCGAGTGTACCGAATAGGCATCTCTGCGCAGATGTCAGATCGTTCTCGTGCGGGGGGTGTGCCTCGAGAGCCATTAGTATGGGAAACTGCAAAAGGCACTATCGGTCTTAAGGAAATCAACGACGCTCGTCGCAAATAATTGATCTGCCGCCGACCGAGAACCGAACTACGCTAAACTTTGATAAGATACTTCCGAAATGCAGTGATTAATTATCGGCGAGCCGATGTTACAACAAGGTGGCAACGGACATGCACCGGCGTTCGTCAAACCTCGTGCGAGCCAGCATAAAGTAAAGCAGCCAGCGGGCAGTACCATTTTATTTCTTTTCGTACAACAAACAATTGCAGGGGGTGGGGGGGTGTCGCCCCGTCGACCCAAAATCGTCTCTCTCTTAGTCACCTCACCCGCACAATGCCGAGTTTTGCGCACTGCTTGGCTTTTTTTTTTTCTGCTTTCCGTCTCACAGCTTTGCATTAGCCGGGCCCGCAAACTTGAGGAGTTTTTCAATGTACGCGGCTTTCATCACGTTTCCCTTGATCTTCAACTTTCCCGACATGTACAGCCTCTGTGCACTCTGCTTCCCGCGAATCAGCTTGCGCAGGTTATTATCGTCGACCTTTACTCCGATATCAGCCTTGCCCGCTGCGGCCGCATCCTTCCCATCTAGTCGTGTCAGCTCGACCGCTGCTGGGTCCCGCGCATTAAGCGCCCACCACTCCTGGCCGTCCTTGGACGTCACCTCAAAGACGACCCTGCTCGCGAGCTTCTGTGCAGTCTCCTTGCGCAGGGACTGGTTGGTGGTTAGTTGTTTCTGTAGGTTCTTCAGTAAAGCTGTGGACTTCATTGGCTAGGAGGTTTCTACGGTCGGCCAGGAGTAAGTTATATATAGACAGGGCAGTTTTTCACATGCCCAGATTCCCCGCACAGAGTGGGGAGGGGACCAGATGACAGGCGGGTCAGGGTAGCGGCAGGGTATCAGGGCGGAGAAATCTGCCATAGAGGATGCGCCTGAATGGAGATCTGTAGCGTTCCCACAAGCGGTTGCGGGGTATTCGGTGGCTGGGCTCTGGTTGCGCCATGGCCGTCGTTTCCAGGGGCACTTACGTAATCAGTCCATGCCTACCCGATTTGGAAACCTCGATGTGGGCTGCGGACGGGACGGAACGGGAGCGGGACGGGACGGGGGCGGGGGCAAACAAAAAAAAAAAAAACAGTACGAGGGTAGGAGGCAGCGTTTGGGCAACACGAGTGCGAGATCCCACCGGTTGTGTTTTTGGGGGGCCCATTTTCGCAAACGCATGCAGAGCAGCGATTGGCTGCTGCCGACGGCAGCGCCGGCACCCTTCCGGGAAGTGTGCTGGGACGGGCAGGGTTTCCGGGCGCGGCAGGGAGCGGGCAAGGGTGTGAGGGTGGTTCGTTGTTGTGACTAAGCTGTTAGGTAAGGGCGTGTGGCTTGTAGGACGATGGGGATGGGAGTGGTGGGGCTACGATGGCAACGACTGGGTTTTACTGGGGGTACTAATAGGACTTGTAGGCTGTGCCGAGGTGTAAGGGAGGGAGGGAAAGAGGGGGGAGCGAAGGAAGGAACGAAGAAAGGACTAAATGAGCAAGGAAGACAGTAGGACTAAGGACCCACTGTTCCCATACTTACACCCAAGGCCAGTCACATCGAGCACACACCGTAGCTCCAAACACACCCTCCCCCAGTCCTCTCACATTTATTTTGATTTGCAACGCGCTCGCGCGCGCGAATTATAAAATAAAAACATTCCGCCTGTTTACGTTTCTCACTCTTCACCACACTATCACAAGCAATGGCTATCAAGGCTGCCAAGAGCAAGAAGACTTCGAAGAAGGTTTCTTCGGTGACCCCGAAGAAGACCTACAAGGGTAAGTATCCGACCGGCTGGCGGGTCCTGAAGAGCATGGGAAGGGCTTGAAAACGGCTCCTCAAAACCCCTCTTTTCCGCGTGAAAAAGGCCTATCAGGAGGCCTCAACGCCTCCGAAGACCTCCAAGAGGGGCTCCAAGACGCGTCAAACCGATGCCAGCACCCCACTACAATGAACCCGTACTAACCGCACAGACATGATCACCCTGGCCATCGAGAGCCTCGCCGAGCGCAGCGGCTCGTCCCGTCAGGCCCTCAAGAAGTACGTCCAGTCGAACTACGACGTCAACGAGACCAACTTCGACACCCAGTTCAACCAGGCCATCAAGCGCGGCGTTGAGAGCGGCTACTTCACGCAGCCTAAGGGCCCATCGGGTCCAGTCAAGGTTTCGAAGGCTCTGAAGGAGAAGGCCATCAAGGCTGCCAAGGCTAAGGCTGCCAAGGAGAAGAAGGCTGCCAAGAAGGCCAAGGCCAAGAAGGTTGTCAAGAAGACTGCCAAGGTTGCCGCCGGCAAGAAGGTTGCCAAGAAGGTTGTGGCCAAGAAGAAGGCTACCAAGGCTGCCAAGGTGAAGACCGAGAAGAAGGCTGCCAAGAAGGCCACGGCCAAGAAGGTTGTCAAGAAGGCCGCCAAGGCCGCCGTCGCCAAGAAGATCGTGAAGAAGGTCGCTTCGAAGAAGAAGGCCGCTTCCAAGAAGAACTGAGCAGACTGCTGCCTGGGATATTTGTCGCTCTTCCGATTGTTAATTCGTTTTGTACATTATTGAAATGCGTGTACCAGATCCACGTAATAAGGGGACCCCCCCCTCCCCTCCCAAAATGCCTGCCCGGGATCTCGAGTCGGCTACCCAGGATGGTGGCTCAAGCAGCGGGCGTGTGTAAAATATTCTGCTGGTTCCGGTAACGGTTCTGCCTGCTTACGAGTTGCACCCCTTCTCGTTTCCGGGCCTTTTCGGTAAACCCGAAGCCAAGCCGCGAGCAAAACCCGAGGGCTGGCTGGCGGTAAAGAGGTAAAATAATACCGCGAGGGAAGGCCAGGATTGATTGCTGCCCAGAGGCAAGGGCCGCCGCCACTTGAGCAACTGAGACACCAAAGCTCAACTTACCAACGATCTTCGAGACAGCATAATAATCCACCGGCCATCCGCTCACCCCAGACAGATCCCGCCCGACTCCCACCCGTTGGTCCCGTATGCCAGCAGGCCAGCAGGCCAGCCAGTAGGCCAGCAGGCCAGCCAGTAGGCCAGCGGGCCAGCAGCTTCCTCCTGCCCGCGCCCCCTCACTTCGCCCCTCCCCCGCTCGTACCGTCTCTTTTTCCTCCGTCTCTTTCCCTCCGTCTCTTTTTCCCTCCCATCCGTTATTCCCTCCTTTCCCCTGCTATTAATTTGCCACCCAGCAGATTCCGATCCGATCCGATCTTGGTCACTTTTAGTGCATTCGAACGAGAGAGTCTCAAGGACAGCTGGCCGCCCTGCCGAAAATTTGACCCACTTGCTTCAGAAGAGAGTATCCATAGCACAGACGTAACTACCACCATCCGTCACTGGCCTGTATCCACCGCCTCACCGCCTCACCACCGCACCCCCTCGTTTCCGACCGGCTCTACCCCACAAAAACTCCTAACCCGATACTTCCCCCAGAGCCCCAAAAACTTCCCCCCCCCTCCTCCTCAAGATAATCCAAAAAAAAAAACGCTCTTACTAAGAGGGATTTAGCTCTAGACCTATAGGAACTCTTCTTCCATCTCCAACAAATGGCCTTCGCTAGGTTTGAAGACGAGTCTCTGCTGGCCGAATATCCGATCCAGCACGACATCGTCGACGTCCTCCGCAATGCCGACGCCTCCCCGACGGTCCACTTTGCCAAGTTCTCTGACGACGCCACCAGAGACACCTTTATAGAGTATGCCACAGCCCGTGGCGCAGAGTGCACGCCAATTGACCCCGCCGAGCTCGATGCGCAGCTCCCGGGCAACCTGTACGTCCGCGGACTCGCACCTACCACGCAATCGGACGACCTCTTCCGGATCTTCAAGCCCTACGGCGAGATCCAGTCCTGCAAAGTCATCTTTGACGATCTCGGCTTCAGCAAGGGTTACGGCTTCATCAACTTCGCCAACAAGGCCGAGGCCAACGACGCCATTGCCCACCTCAATGGTACCACCGTCGGCGGCAATGCCCTCTTTATAAACCACCACGTCTCCAAGCGCGACCGCCTGAAAGAGCTCGAGCTCCGCAAGCAGAACTACTGCAACCTCTACCTCAAGAACGTTCCTCCGAAGCTCCCCAAGACCGAGCTCGAGCAGATGTTCGGCAAGTTCGGCCCGATAGACTCCGTTTTCCTCCCGAGGAACGATGCCGACGCCTCACTCAACAAGGGCTACGGCTTCATCAACTATCAAAACCACGAGTCCGCCATCGCTGCCCAGAAAGCCCTCAACGGACTCGAGGTGCGTCCCGGATTCCGTCTCCAGATTGGCCGCGCCGAGCGCAAGAAGGACCGCTTCCAGTACCAGGCTCTCCAGCAGTACAAGGACGATCCGATGGCAATCGCTGCTGAAAGTGCTCCAAGTCTTCCTGGAAGTCCTGCAGCGGCGGCCGCAGTCGCAGCAGCAGCAGCCGCGGCGGCGGCTGCTGCCGGTGCAGTCCCTGCAGCTCCAGCGTCCATGGTGCCACCGTTCGTTATGGCTCCCGACTCGAACCTAATTTCGACTGCCACGGGGCTCCCAATCGCAGGTCCCGAGTACCAGGACTCCAATCTGTACATCACGCACCTCCCGCTGGAGTTCACCGACGAGGACCTGGAGAAGCTGTTTGCGTCTTTCGGTCCGATCATAAGCGCCAAGGTGATCACATACCAGCAACAGCAGCAGCAACAGCAGCAAAATAAAAATCAGCAGAGCCAACAGCAGGGCAACGCCTCGCTCGTCGGCAAGTCCAAGGGCTTCGGCTTCGTCTGCTTCCAGAAACCGATCTACGCCTCTCGGGCTCTGGTGGCCATGAACGGCTACCGGATCGACCCTTCGCATATCCTGAACATCTCGTTTGCCCAGCGCAAGGAGAACAAGTTCGAAAGGGGCCGGCTCCACCACTACAACCAGAACTCGCTCGGCAACGTCTACAGGTACCTCCACTACCCGCCACCGCCAGCCCAGTACGCCTACGTGCCTGGCACACCTCCGACTACAGGTGTGGCGTTGGCCCCGATGTACTACCCGGTGTACGACGAAAACAAAGAGAACAGCGATCAGGTTAGAGAAGGCGAGATGGGTCTCGTCACTCCGCCGGCGATGTCGCCTCCACAGAATGTTGCGGCCGCCGTTGCTGCTGCCCGTGGCCAAGGAGGAGCGCACCCTCCGCCCGGTATGGTGTACCCTTACTACTACTATCCGTACTACGAGACTGGACCTCAAGACGATGAGTAACGAACGATCCCTGCAAATAGATACGATTTCCATGACCCAAAAGTAGTTTTGAGTAGCTTGTTGTTCCATGATGCGTATGAGTGTCTAAGTATATATGTACATATGTGAATGCGGACGTGAGGTGTGTGTGTTTGTGTGTGTGTGTGTGTGTGCGTGTGTGCGTGTGTGGTCGTAAGGGATGAGCGAGCAGCGGCTTAGAGAGCCGGTGGGAGCTCCTCCTCCATCTTTGGAGGCTGCGGCTGCGGCTGCGGCTGCGGCTCGGTGTGGGCGTCATGGTGGTCCTCGGAGCTCTCCTCAAAGACCTGCTTGACGGCCTTGACCTCGTCGATGTAGTACTTGAGCATCTCCTCGATTCCGTTCTTGAGGGTGATCTCGCTCGAGCTGCAGGACTTGCAAGCGCCGATGAGCCGGAGGAAGACGGTGCCGCTGTCGGCATCGAACTTGAGGAACTTGATGTCGCCGCCGTCCTCCTGGATGGCGGGCTGGATCCTCGTTGTGAGCAGCTCCTGGATGAGAGCCTCAACCTCTTCATCCTCGTCGGCGTAGTTGCCGAACTCGTCGGCCTCCTCGGCAGCGGCGGCAGCTTCGTTCTCCTTGGCAAGCTTTTCGGTGAGGTAGTCGTAGTACTGTGAAGTGAGGACGGGCTGGCCCATCGTCAGGTGCTCTGTGAGGATCGAGAAGATCTGTGGCTTGAGAACGGCCCAATCGGCCGTTGCTCCCTCTTCGAGCTCGGCTGGTGGCTTCCGCACAACCGTGATGAAGTTGTAACCGAGCAGGATCGACGAGATGCACTTGTTGTTGATACTGAGCAGCTTGAAGGCCAGGTCAGACTTCTGGATGGCGTCCTTGATGCCGTCGATCTCCACCGTTGGGGTCTTTGGGGTGGGCAATATGTTGGCTCCAGAGGGGACGAACTTGAGGGCGTGCTCGTTCGGGGTGTCGACAGTCTGGATGAAAAGGTTCCTGACAGCCTGCAGAGGCGCCAGCAAGCTCCGCTGAGGACCCCAGGCCCTCAGAGGGGAGTTTCTAGCGATGGAACGGAAGAACATGGCGGTGTGAAGAAGGGTAAAATTGTAGGTGGACGCAAAAAAACGAATATGCTTTTTTTTTTTTTTGAAATTTTCGGCCTATCAATAGCCGTTTTAGTAAGCACGGATTTTCCAGAAGGGATTGGCTCCAAGGCTGGAGTCATGTTAAGGGCTTGTCTGTGGCGTTAGATTCGTCTCTATTTAATGCTCGTACATAGTGCAATGCGGAAGAGGGGACCAAAATGAATGTGTATGCGAATGCTTGGTCGTCTGTTCCGAGGGTTTCGGAGGGTCCAGAGAGGGATGGTTTCGTCCGGGTGCTCACTTCTTCACCTTTTTATACCGCGGCGGCCGGTTAGCCTTGTTCCGTACCACACGCACCTGCAGCCACTCTATCGCCTCCTTGACACCCTCTCCGCTCATTGCGCTGACTGGCAGCACCCGCGAGTCCCGCGCGTTCAGGTTCTCGGCAATCGGGTTGAACACCTCCTTGATGTCTGCCAGCTCCATCTTTCCCGGCGAGTCCAGGTCCTGCTTGTTCGCGAGCATCAGGATCGGCACTCCTTCGACGGCGTCGTTCGTCACGATCTTCCGCAGCTCGTTCGAGCACTCCACGAGCCGCTCCTTGTCGCACGAGTCTATCACGAACATGATCGCGTGCGCCTTGTCGTAGTACTCCTCCCACAGATCGCGCAGGTTCTCCTGACCGCCCACGTCCCAGAACTTTAGGTTCACCTTCCCGACCTTGATCTTGCCCACGTTCTGCCCCACCGTGGGCATCACCCTGTTCGGAGGCAGCTTCTCATACTTCGGAAGATACTGCTGCTTGGCCTCCTCCAGCAACGTCGTCTTGCCCGCGTTGTCCAGACCCAGAATCAGCACAGAGTATTCCTCGCGCGCACTGTACGAATCGTACAGGCTCTTGGCAAGGTGGAACATAGCTTAACTATTGATATCACACTTTGCAGCCAACCTTTTATACCGTTAAACTTCGGCACTAGGTTAGCTCCGCCTGCTCGCGCTTTGAATCTCAGTTTTTTTTTTTTTTTTTTTTTTTTTTTTTTTTTTTTCACTCTCAACCTTCTGACGCTAAGATTTCCCCGCCTCCTGCACAGCCATAATTCTCGCTCGACTTCACGGCCAAAATTTTTCAACCTCACCCATTATTTTTTACCCTAACAGACAGTCAAACCATCCATGAGAGCCTCCGTGATACGCCTTGCCAGATCGTCCTGGAAGGGCCCGCACGTCGTCCCGCTCCCATTGGCCCAGGCCATGAAAGATGGCACTCCAATTAGAACAAACGCCCGTTCTTGCACCATTCTGCCGCAGTTCGTCGGCCTCAAGTTCCAGATTCACAACGGTAAGGACTACGTCCAGGTCGAGATCACCGAGGACATGGTGGGCTCGAAGCTCGGCGAGTTCGCACACACCAGAAAGCGCTGGTCGTACACCCAGACGAAGAACAAATAGGCGGAGCAAACCCGGCCAAACTACATGTACATACATATATCTCTTCTAAATATAATGCCCCCCTCGTTCGAAAAATAGCTTGACTAGTACAGTTAACTCTCTATAGGTATCTATGTGGCGTACATCTCGCCACCTTGCAGCCTGTTGGCGCGCAGCTCAGCGGTGCGGTCCTTCCGCGGCCACCGGCCCCATCCATTCAGCCGGATCACGAGGCACGTCGAGTTGTCGTCTCCGTTGACGTCTTCAACGTAGTCCACGACGGCCTTGGCTCCATCAGCAGGCGTGCCCCCGCTCGATCCGGACGACATCACAATGTCGACAACCTCTTGGTCTGACGCCGAGTTCGTGACGCCGTCAGAAACAAGCACCAGGAAGCACTCGTTTCCGCCAAAGTCCTTGATTCCCATCTTTTTCAGGTAGTCCGCGTGCTGGTTCTTGTACATCGAGATCATCCGCGGGTCGCCGATGAGGAAGTCGAAGAACTCGGGCTCGGCCGAGACGCCGACGTCTTTGGCAGAGATGTCACCGAAAGAGCGCGTGTTGGCAAAGTTCAGGTACCGCTGCTCGCCGAACGAATCCGTCATGATCAGGTTAGCGCTGAACTTGGTCAGCCGCCGGGCCTCCGTAGGGTTCGACGGGTGGTGGTCTCTAGAGAGCGCGGTCGCCACACCATTGCTGTCGCACAGGATCGCACGCGTGTCTCCGACCTGGGCAACCAGCAGCCGCGACAGAACCTTGTCCTCGTAGTAGTAGCCGTTCGGGTCGTTCTCGTCGTGCTTCAAGGTGTAGATGAACGCCGACGTGCACGTGCTG
Organism: Xiuguozyma silvatica; assembly: GCA_018344475.1. NCBI lineage: Eukaryota > Fungi > Ascomycota > Pichiomycetes > Pichiales > Pichiaceae > Xiuguozyma > Xiuguozyma silvatica. The sequence goes on along the minus strand of JADIOY010000224.1, from coordinate 4,564 downwards.
CCCGAGTTGATCAGGTGCGGCTCCTGCTGCTTCTCCATCGACTCGACGTTCTCGGCGATCTGCTGCGCCTTCTCCTGCGTGATCTTGTTGAACTTGTTCTCGTACGTCATGAACTGGTAGTCAGTGTACAGGAACGACATGAACACCCTGAACTTGAAGAAGTCGTACGGCGTCACCTGATCCTGGAACTCGTCAAACTGCCACAGCTTCTTCTTTCTGTCGTTCAATGTCGACGACCGGAAAAGCAACTCCTTCTTGTTTCCCTCGACGTGCAACCGTTCCTGGAGCCCCATCGCCTTGAGCACGTTCTCGTTCTCTCTTCTCGTCCAACGCTTCCAGTAGCCACCGATCTTCTTCTTGTAGAAATCCATCAGCTCATTGACGGTGCCCTCAGTCGTCTTCAAACCTTCGACGCTCTGCGACAAATGCGTCGTCAGGTAGCTGCTGCACTCGTCACCGCCGTGCCCGTCAAACACACTGTAGTGGAACACCTTGGTGTGATCGTAGTGGTTACTGTACTCGGGGTCCGTCGTGTCGTCGATTCTAGCCTGCAACGTCGGATTATCGCCTTCGAGAGATCCACCAGGGACCACGTTGCGCTGGTTCATGTCGACGTCCAACACGCCGACCTGGTACCGGTCCTCGTTGTACGGCCGGTTGACTCTCGAGCTATAGTATCCAAAGCTCGATGGAGTGTGCATAATGTCCACAGAAAGGTACACCGGCGCCCCCTTCGCCGTCGTCTGCATAGCCAAATGTTGTGACAGGAACCGTACTCCCCATCCCACAGCAAGTCTGGTTGCTTTTGGCACACCGGGACGGACAATCATCGTCTGCCTTGTCTACTTATATAGGATTCAGATGTATGCGGCAGCACAGATTTCTCAGTGGCTTTTTTTTAGATCTTTTTTAGGTTTTTTTTTTTCGCTTAGATTGTGTGATAGAGGGTGGGATCGGCAGACAGAGGCGCGGAGATAAAAAGAGCGAATGCTCTTTAGACCGTTCGGAATGTGGCATGTGCAATTAGTGTAGTGTACAGATTAGCTATATATACATAGGGGACAAGCTATTCGGAGCGGCTATCCGGACCAGCTATTCGGTTGGTATCTGAGAGTCTTGGATGATCGAGTTGTCCGAGTCGTAGTTCGTGTTCAACGAGATACCCGACGCGGAGCTCGATCTCGACTCTCCTCCTAGGGAGATGTGGCCGCTGCCGCCGGAGATGATGTTGTATTTTCTCGAGCTGCTCTTGAACCTCGACGCAAAGGCCTCGAGCTGGTCGGTGATCCGGGACATGAGAGATTCACGTGGCTCCTCTGGGGACTCAAGGTCGAGTCCTTGGCGCTCAATGTTGAATGTGCGCAGCGAGGAGCTGTATGCAGCGTCGTTGACGTACTGCTGGACGATCTGCTTGGCCTCACGCACGAGGCTGGCATCGCGGCCTTCAGGAGACGAGGAGGAGGAAGAAAAACCACGCTCGTTTCCGTCGTTGGCGGCGGCGGCGGCAGCGTCGTTGTCGTCGCTGTAGAAGTCGAACTCGTCGAAGAAGTAGTCAAAGACAATGTTACCCTTCATCTTGAGCTTGATCTTGTCCCAGACGCGGAAGAGCGTGAAACAGATCGGGATGAGGATCAGCCGAGGCAGCATGTCGTTGAGGAAATTACCGAGCGAGATGAGCTTGATCGAGTCGCCAAGGAACTTCTGGAAGGCCGACTGGAGTGCGAACTCGGGGTCGAGCAAAGTGAGGAAGTTGTAGCAGAGCGGGATGGTGAGTCTGCATGCGTAGGAGATGAAGAAGATGAGGGAGACCGGGTCGGAGCTGTGGTTCGAATCGATGTGGTAGATTTCAAAGATCTTCACCATAAAGAGGGAGACGAGCGCACAGGCGAGCATGTAGCCCAGGATAGGCATGAGCACGAGCAGGAGCGAGGCGACTTTGGCATCCGAGGGCGGCTGCGTCAGCTTGTCAGTGAACACGTGCACCAGAGAGACCTTGAGGCCATGGAGCACCTCGCTCTCGAGGACGATGACCGAGAGCGCCAAGAAGGCGAGGGCGACGAGGAGAAGCAGACCAGGGACGACATAGTTGGCGAGCGCATAGTTGAGCTGCGAATTGTTGGTCTGCCAGATGTGGCCGGCCGGTTTGCGGTACTTGAGCTCGCCGAGGTAGCGGGAATTGACCTCATCTTCGAGCCGGATGACGGTCTCGACGGCGGACTTGAACGAGATCAGCGAGTGGTTGTAGGACCAGCGGAGGCGGTGGAGGCGCAGCGAGAGGTCGTGCAGCGTGGCGCTGTTGAGGTCGCTCGACTGGAGTGGGTCCTCGGAGGCGAGCTGGTACGAGTAGCGCTGGTTCTCCGGGCGGAACTCGGTGGGGACGTCGTTGAGGAGGCTGAGGCACCAGTCCCGGTACTCGATGGGCGGATCGAGGTTCGAGATCGAGCAGATCTTGGCGCAGAGCTCGGTCAGCTCGAACCGTGAGTCCTCCATCTTTTCCTTGAGCTGCGGCACACGCAGGTACGCCTTGTGGAGCTGAGCGTCGTAGTGGCCGGCGGCCTCGTAGCAGGAACGCGGCATGTGGACGAGGCCGTGGGCCATCAGCCAGAGGGCGAGCGTGAGCGCGTAGATGTGGGATGCTGTGATGACGAGACTCTTGAGCCAGCTGAACGAGAGCAGCGAGCTGTGGTAGATGACGATGTAGACGAGTCCGGCCAGGCAGGCGACGAGCATCAGCAGCTGGAACTTGAGCAGGGAGAGCACGGACTCTTTGAACCGGTCCTGCCGCTTGTAATACCCGGAATCGAACCAGTACTGCAAAAAGGGCAGCAGCACCCACGTCAGCAGGAACGTGAGCCAGTAATTGACCTGCCACAGCACGCTGACGGTCTTGCTGTTGAGGTACAGTGCAGTCCGCGCGAGGTCGAGGTTGTACACGTCACAGAAGGCGGAAATGAGGTCGACGGGAAGCAGGAAGACGATCGAGATCGGGAGGGAGAGAGACAATACGAGGGTCACCGTGAGGTAGCGGGGCTGCTCGTGCCAGTCAATGTACCGCCAGACAATGGCGGCACTGAGCGTGAGCGTGAGAGCGGCGCAGAGGGGCACCAGGAGGAGGGGCAGCCAGTGCGGCGAAGGGACGACCATGCTTGTTAGGGGGGGGGGGAAGAAAGATACCGTAAATAAGCGAGGTTTTTAAGTGCGAGAATTTAAAGTGCGATAAATTTGGCAGAGTAGTGAAGTAGTGAAGTAGAGATAGATATAGAGTAGACTTGATAGTGTATATACCCCCGTATACACAAGCGCAAGGTGGCATTAAAGTGGTCCCCCACCCCGACAATTAAAACGACGTCGGGCGGGCCTATGCTGGCGGCTGGAGCTCGGCGTCGTCGTTGGCGGCGGTGAACTTGTAGCGCTTCTTGGTTATTCCGACAACGTCCTTGACGGCCTCATCGTCGACGAACCAGGCGGCCCTACCGGCAGCCTGCTCATTGATGATGCTGGCAGGGAGGCCCTTGTCGGGCCGCTCCATGATGGTCTTGATGACGGGGGCCTTGGTGGCGCCTTCGACGACGAAGGCCACCAGATGCGAGTGGCAGATGACGGGGACGGTGAGCGTGATACGCTGGGTGGGCCCGCTCGGGGCGTTCTCGACGGGGGCGCACCAGGCGCAGTTCTCTCTGAGGGTCTCTTGGTTCGGGAAGAGCGAGGCAACGTGGCCGTCCGGGGCGCAGCCGAGCAGGATCAGGTCGAACATCGGCAGCCGGACGCTGTCCTTGCTGGCGAAGCCCTTGATAAGCGTGTTCTCGTAGCTGTCTGCGCACTCTTGCGGGTCGTTGATGAGCGACTCATCGACCGGGTAGACCCTCGGGTAGCCGGAATCAGGGTCTGGGATTTGGTCCAGCAGCTGGCGCTTGGCCTTGCCGTAGTTGGACTCCGGGTCATCGAACGGCACCAGCCGCTCGTCCGCAAAATAGATGTCCCACTTGGCCCACTCGACGTCGTTGCGCTTCAGCAGGCCCTCGTGCAGGACGCTGATCAGCGAGCCTCCGGAGAGGCCGATCCGGAACCGCCGCTCCGCCTTCTTCTTCGACTTGCGCAGGCTGCTGCTGCTCGTGTTGCCGCTGCTGCTGCTGGCGCTGAGTCCTACGCCACTCTGGCTGCCGCTGCCGCCAAGCCCGGTGGAGCCGGCTGCGCCGGTGGAGCCGCCGCTGGCGTCGGTGCCCGCGGCACTGGCGTCGTCCGACTTCCTGTGGTGGTGATGGTGGTGGTGGTGGTGGTGGCTGGGCGTGGCGGCGAGCTCTTCCGACGGCTTGTCGCGCTCACTGCCGCTCTGGGACCCGCTCTGGGACCCGTTCTGGCTCGCATTGAGCGGCTCAGAGGCCGGCTGCTGGATAATCTGCGAGAGCGGTCTGGAAGGAGGCTGCGAGCGAGACTCCTTCTTTTCCTTGTCCTTGTCGTGGCCGTGGAGGGCCTTATTCTGCGCCGTGATGATGAGGTCGGCGACGGCCTCGGCGACACCCGAAAACGCCGGGAACGAGTATATCGTTGGCACCGCAGTCGTCAT
>JADIOY010000223.1:0-15746 GCA_018344475.1 Xiuguozyma silvatica | reverse complement strand
TTTTTTTTTTTTTTTTGCTCTACGCTTTGCGGCTGTGCACCCTCTATATAGATTGCCCCGTACAAACAGCCCCCTGACAGTGATGAGCCCGTATCTAGGGAGTCCGGATGAGGACATCCCCAGCAAACCTGTCACTGAACTGCTACAGTCTACTGCTGCTACTTTATCGACCTCGCAGCGCTCTTCGGGCCCAGTCGCCCCCACAGACGCCGCCTTCGATAACCTCTTCAGTCCCATCTTTAACTTAGTGTGGTACGCCTGCTGGGCGCTCTACCAGCTCGCAAAGACCGCATTGTACCATGTGCCGTCGCTGATCATCTCGCTGCTGTCTCGAACGTTCCAGATCAACCTCTCGGTGGCCTCTGTGCTTGCCGCCTTTGCCCTGCTCTCCGTTGGCGCATACTTCTATGTCCGCTACCGCTACCAGACAAAGTACTCCCGGCTGCCCGAGGACACCAAGCGCCAGGAGCCCACGATGGACACGTTCCTGGACTCGTCGCAGGCCGATACAAAGACAAGAGGAAGCTACCTGGACGAGTTCTTGCGTGCCATCAAGATCTTCGGTTACCTCGAGAAGCCCGTTTTCCACGAACTCACAAAGAGTATGCAGACCCAGAAGCTCGACTCTGGCGAGATCCTGTTCCTCGATGACACCTCCGGTTTCACCATCTGCGTCGAGGGACAGATCCAGGTCTACTTCCGCCTCGGCAGCGACAGCGCACAGGAAGATGACCTTTCCAAGGGCGCTGCCAGCTTCTCCCGCAGTGACAGCAAAGAAGTCGTCCTCGTTGACGGAGTCCGCTACCAGCTCTTAAACAACATCAAGAGTGGCGCACCGGTCTCCTCGTTCATCAGTGTGCTCAACCTCCTCACAAACAAGGGTAACAACACGAGGACTCCCTCCTTCCTCGGTACCCCGCCCGCTCCAGCCATGTCCGGAGTGCCCGGTATGCCTGCGGAAGTGGGCGTTCCGCCGCACCTCTCTCTCGACGGATCGACCAATTCGAGCCCTGTAGAGCTCATTGCGATTCCATCCGGCAATTGCACAGTCTCCATAATCCCCAAGGAGTCCTTTGCCCGCATTGCCGTCAAGTATCCAAAGGCCACCACGCACATCATCGAGATGGTCCTCACAAAGCTCTACAGGGTCACCTTCGAGACGGCCCACAACTATCTCGAGCTCACCTCGCACATCTTCCAGACAGAGCTAAACCTCAACAATAGCTCCACGTACAAGCTGTCATCGCACTTAAGGGATGTGGCCATCCGTTCGTTTTCCAACGGTGACGACTCGGCGCACGATCTAGTGCTGAGGCAGAGATCTATCACACCTCTTGCGTCCGAGGACGGAGGGGACGCCGCAGAAGAAGAAGATCGAGACAGGTCCGTCGTCATCCACCCGAGCTACAAGCAGCAGGTGCAGCAACAGCACCAGCGTGATGCAAACTCCGCTTCAAGCTCGGCCCGGCCCCGCCGCATGAGAAAGAGACGGCAACGCCACCGCCACCCATCTCGGGATAGAAGCGGAAGCAGCAGACCGTCTGGTTCTGACTTCTCGCCATGTGATGCGGGAGAAGAAGATACAAGCCCGATCCGGGCCTCATCCGCTGCTCCTGTCACCTCTAGACACTTCTCCCTGCAGGCAAGAAAGAGTGCCAACCCTGGCGATTTACTGTCCAACGCCCCTATGCCTCGCCCGCAAGACTCCGGCGTAGACAATCATGTCCCGGGCAGTGCTCCCGACTCCAAAGAACTGCGTGAGCGTCTCCTCAGTGGCGACGAGTCAGACACTGACGACTCTACCCTGCTCTCCTCGCTTTCCGATGCCATCAGTACGATGATTGGAATCGATCCAGAGACGCTGACGTACGGTTCGAGAAGCAGTAGGGGCTCGGTCTCCTCTAATTCTATCGACTCGCCGCTGGGACTGACGGCCGTCAACGTGATACCTACAATTGAAGGTCGGCGGTCCAACCTTCGGTCCTTCTCCACAACCAGTATGCACTCTGCCAGCATGACAGCGGATGACGATACCGCCGCCAATCGGGACAGGCAGGGCGCTCATGATTACAACGCCATCAAGCGAGACTTGGCAGACGAGATCCAGATCGTCAAACTTCCCAAGGGAGCGCTTATTGCCGAATCGCAGGAGCAGACTCCAGGTCTTTACTTTGTCATTGATGGTGCTCTCGATGTCAGCTACATGAAGAAAGAGTCGGTTGACTGGGAGGCTAACCAGAGTGTCGAGAAAGTCCAGTTCCACGAGGAGTACCTGTATACAGCTGGTGCCAACGAGCTTGCAGGCTACCTCGGCACTCTCATCGGTTCGAAGTCTTTTGTCAACATTCGAGCTTCGAGAACGACCTACGCTGCATACATTAGACGCGAGGTGTTTGACTTCCTCATTGAAAGGTACCCACGCATGGAGTCGTGCATTGCCCGCCAACTCCTCTCTGTTCTTGACAAAAGGCTCTACTTGACGGACTACGCCTTGGAGTGGATCCACTCGATTTCAGGCACCTCGCTCTATATTCAAGGCGATCCGGCAAACGGAATCTACGTGGTTCTGAACGGACGGATGCGTGCGATGAGAACTGAAACGCTCGGAGATGGCAAGGAGCGCAGGCTTATTACAGGCGAGTACGGTCAAGGAGAATCGCTTGGAGAGGTCGAGGTGCTGACCATGACGAACCGTTTGACGAGCTTAGTTGCCATCAGAGACTCGGAACTGGCGCGCATTCCACGTACTCTCTTTGAGTTGATTGCAATTAGCAACCCATCCATCATGGTGAATGTCTCGAGGATTGTTGCCAACAGAGTCAAGGGCATGATCGTCCCCGAGCAGACCCCTAACGGATCGATGAACCTCACGACTCGCTTGAAAGACGAGCCTCTCTTTGAATCCTTCACCAACTTCAGAACGCTGACGATCCTGCCCGTGAACCAAGGACTGCCTGTGACGGACTTTGGTGAAAGGCTGGGAATGGCTCTGGAAGCCATCGGCAAGGATGTGAAGATCTTGAACCAGAGTTCGACGATTTCCAGTCTTGGTAAGCATGCGTTCGATAGACTGGCCAAGTTGAAACAGGGCGGCTGGTTTGCCGAAGTCGAGGAGAAGTTTGATATAGTGATCTACCTTGCAGACACGATGCCCAACTCCTCGTGGACCACGACATGCATTCACCAGGGTGACTGTATCCTTCTTCTGGCTGATGCAACAGCATCTCCGGATGTCGGAGAGTACGAGAGACTTCTTGTCAAGACGAGAACGTCTGCTAGAACAGAGCTTGTCCTGCTGCACCCAGAGAAATATGTTGAGCCGGGATTGACCAACCAGTGGTTGAAGAACCGGATCTGGGTGCACTCTTACCACCACATTCAAATGCAGTGCCATGCAAAAGCGGGCGATGCATCGATGACTGTCGGACCGGAGGAGTCGATCGAGAGGATCGAGCGCTCACCAAGCATCCTGATGAGGTCTACTGAGAAGTTCAAGATGAGCCTGAGGTCGACTATGGAGGACCTCGTGTCGCGCAATGAGCTCCTCATGCGTCTGACACGGGATTCGTTTAAGTCGACCCGATACTACCAGCCGATGCAGGAGCACAAGAACGACTTCCTGCGACTTGCCCGGATTCTCACGGGAAACGCCATCGGGCTTGTTCTGGGCGGTGGTGGTGCTCGCGGACTGTCGCATATTGGCATCATCAAAGCCCTCGAGGACCACGGAATCCCAGTGGATATAATCGGCGGCACCTCGATTGGATCATTCGTGGGCGGTCTCTACGCCAAATCGTACGATTTTGTTCCACTCTATGGACGTGCCAAGACGTTCAGTGGTAGAATGAGTTCGCTGTGGAGATCTGTCCTTGACCTGACGATTCCGATCACCTCGTACGTGACGGGCCACGAGTTCAACAGAGGAATCTGGAAGGCCTTTGGAGACTCGAGGATCGAGGACTTCTGGATCAAGTACTACGCGAACTCGACGAACATCACCGAGTACCTCATGGAGATCCACACGAGCGGCTACGCCTGGAGGTACATCCGTGCGTCGATGTCGCTGGCCTCTTTGGTTCCACCGATCACGGACAACGGCAGCATGCTGCTGGACGGAGGCTACATCGACAACCTGACGGTTTCCGAGATGAAGCGGCGCGGGGCCAAGATCGTCATTGCGTGTGACGTTGGATCCGAAGACGACAGGACTCCGATGGACTACGGCGACTCGTTGAGCGGCTGGTGGGTCGTGCTGAACCGGCTCAACCCGTTCTCGCCACACCCTAACGTGCCTACCATGGCCGACATCCAGATGCGGCTGGCCTACGTGGCCTCAGTGAACAACCTGGACCTGGCCAAGCAGACGGAGGGTTGCTTCTACCTGCGGCCGCCGATCGACGGGTATGCGACGCTGGACTTTGCCAAATACGACGAGATCTACCGGGTCGGTTGCAACTACGGCAACGCCATGCTGGACAAGCTGCAGGCCGAGAACAAGCTGCCGACGTCGAAGGGAAAGAGGCAGCGGATCAAAGCGCACACGATGACCCGGCGGTATAGTGTGTAGCGTATATATAGAGATAGCATATAGAGATAGCATATAGAGATAGCATATAGAGATAGCATTAGTATACATGATCTAGTGTGTAATTTCCTCCTCCTAGAACCAGTCCCAGAAAGATTTTGCAGCTTACTGCTCGACGCTCGTGGCGTCGGCAACGAGCATCACAGAGTCGCCTCTGATGAAGACGAGCTCGCTCTTGTTCGTCTTGGACTTGAGCTCGTCGCTGCCGTCGTCGACATAAAAGACGGTTTCGACGGCGTCGCTGAGGACGATATTGCAGTGGGAGTCGTATGCGTGGAGCGTTCCAGTCATCTGACGGTTGCCCCTGAGCTTGACGAAGACCTGTTCGTCGAGGCAGAGTCGAATCAGGTCAAGCGGTTCACCGCTCGACGCCACAGCGATGTCAGCCATAAGGAGAGTTTGGTTATTAAGTGGCAATAGAAAAAAAAATTTACGCTGCTGAAAATTTACTTCAACTTTAAAGAGAGGGAGGGAAAAAATACAGGGCGAGGGGGCTCTCTATTTACTTGGCTAAAGACCTCTCTTTCTGTAATGCCGGAAGCTACCACGAAGGAACACCTGGATTTCGTCTGCCTCGGCGGCGGAAACGAGGTTGGAAGATCGTGTCACATCATAGAGTACAAGGGCAAGGTCGTCATGCTGGACGCCGGCGTGCACCCGGCGTACTCTGGCATCGAGTCTTTGCCGTTTTATGATGACTACGACCTCGGAAAAGTCGACATTCTGCTCATCAGCCACTTCCATTTGGACCATGCGGCCTCGCTGCCGTACGTGATGCAGCACACGAACTTCAAGGGTCGGGTGTTCATGACGTATCCGACGAAGGCCATTTACAAGTGGCTGCTTAACGACTTTGTCAGGGTCACCACCATCACCGACGACAACAGCGGCATGGACGAGAACTCGAACGCCTTCCTGTACACGGACGAGGATTTGAACGCCTCGCTGGATCGCATCGAGACGCTCGACTTCCACTCGACCGTCGAGGTCGACGGAATCCGGTTCACCGCGTACCCTGCCGGCCACGTTCTCGGCGCCGCCATGTTCCTCGTCGAGATGGGCGGCCTCAAGTACCTGTTCACGGGCGACTACTCCCGCGAGGAGGACCGCCACCTCAGCTCGGCAGAGGTGCCTGACGACACTCCCGACCTGCTTATCTGCGAGTCCACATTCGGAACAGCCACGCACGTCCCACGCCAGGAGCGCGAGACGAAGCTCACCACGGTGATCCACTCGACGCTGCGCCAAGGTGGCCGCTGCCTGCTGCCCGTGTTCGCCCTGGGCCGTGCCCAGGAGATCCTGCTCATCCTCGATGAGTACTGGAAACAGCACGAGGAGTTGCAGAGCGTGCCTATCTACTACGCCTCCGACCTCGCAAAGAAGTGCATGGCCGTCTACCAGCGGTACGTCAACATGATGAACGAGAGCATCCGCAAGAAGTTCACCGAGACCAACGAGAACCCGTTCCACTTCAAGTACATCAAGAACGTGACGCACATCGACAGAGTTGACGACCTGAACCCCTGCGTCATGATCGCATCCCCCGGTATGCTGCAGAACGGCATGTCGAGACGCCTCCTCGAGAAGTGGTGTCCCGACCCTCGAAACACCTGTGTCCTGACCGGATACTCCGTCGACGGCACAATGGCCAAGAACCTCGTTACGGAACCCGACGAGATCCCCTCGCTCAACAACCTGGACATCATGATCCCTCGCCGAATGAACGTCGAGGAGATCTCCTTCGCTGCCCACGTCGACTACGAGCAGAACTCCGAGTTCATCGACCTGGTCGGTGCCAAGATGATCGTCCTTGTGCACGGTGAGTCCAATCCGATGGGACGTCTCAAGTCAGCCCTGCTCTCCAAGTATCAAAAGTGGAGAAACACTGACGAGGAAGTGAAAGTGTACAACCCTAGAAACGGTACTCGTCTCGAACTCGAGTTCAAGGGCGTCAAAGTTGCCAAAGTCCTTGGACAGCTGGCCTCGGCGCTTCCGCAGGAGCATGACGATGTTGCCGGCGTGCTTGTTCAGCGGAACTTCGATCTCAACCTCTTAAAGATCGACGACCTCCGTGAGTTCACAGGCCTCACCGCCACCGTCCTCAGAGAGCGCCAGACGCTGCGCTGCAATGCCAACAAGAACCTTCTCCATTGGCAGTTCACACAGATGTTCGGTTATGTCAAGGTTCTCGAGGATGAGTTCGACTCGTTCTCCTTTGAGGTGATGGGTGTTGTAACCGTGACCCTTGCCGAGAAGGAGGCGCTGGCCACAGTTGAGTGGCAGTCCGGAATTGTCGACGATACTGTCGCTGATTCTTCGATCGCTATCATTATGAGTTGCGACTCGATGCCTGCCTCTGTCAAGATCTCTTCCCACTCCCATACGCACAGCCACGAACCGAAGATCGAGCCTGCCGAAGATGAGATGGAAGTGGAAATCAAGCAGGAGGAAACCGAAGTGACCGTCAAAAAGGAACCAACGGATGACGATAATGCTGAGGATGGCGGTGACGATGACGAGAATGCCATCGATGGCTATCCACTTTTGCACAGAGACTACTCGCCAGAGACTCGTCTGCATAGAATCTGTGAGCTCCTCGAAGTCCAGTTCGGCGACTCCTTCCAAAGCGACCCTAAGGATGGCTACGGAGTGATCAAGATCGGTAAGCACGAGGCTACGATAAACTACAAGGACTTCACGATCGACTGCAAGTCCAACGTGCTCAGAGGACGTGTTGAAGGCGTGCTGCAGAGATCTCTCGATCTCGTTGCCCCTCTGTCCCACAAATAGATGTGTACATATATACTCTTTTGCTACTAGACAATATCATAAAATAAGGTGACCATCGTTAGAATTAGAGTAGCGTGTATACGATTCTTTTGGTTACTTTCCTTGCGTGCCAGGTTGAACGGCAGCAGGTGCGTCAATGTTGTAGCCGTCAAACTCGAAAATATGTTTGTCGACCCAATCGCAACCGGTATCGGAACTTGGTGAAAGTCCCAGATAGTCATCTTCCATCATAATGTTGAAATCAGCATCGTTAAAGTCTGTTGGAACCGTGGCAGGCGGGTTCATCGCTCCCACGCCTGCTGCGCTCGGAATTTGCTTTTCGTCAATGCCCACCGCCGTGGCGACATCGTTGCTTCTAAGAATATCGATCAGATCCGAGTTATTTGTTGGAGTCTTCGAATCGGTCGGTTGAGTGGAGGAAGAGGACAGCGTCGGAGTAGCCGTGGAGACACTCCTCTTGGCTGCCGCAGGGCGTCCGCTCATCGAGGTGCTCGAGACATTGGCGGTTTCCTTCGTCAGGTAGCGGCCGGAGCCGGCGTCGATCTGAATCGGCGAAGGCCTTGACTCTGGAATACCCGACTGCACCTTCTTGTACAGCTTTGGAGAGACCCGTTTCAGGGTCTCCTTGATATGCTGGATCAGCTTGGCAGAGAGCTCCCAGTGGCGGGAGATCTGATAAATAGCACCAACCTCGAGCTTGATGTACTCTGTATAGGTTTCGAGCTCTTCCTCGTTGATGTTCTCTCTGAGGGAGGCGACCGAGTCGCCCGTTTCCCTCAGAACCTGCAAAGAGGACTCGACCCAAGAGTAAGCACTGAGATGCACGAGGCACGAGAAGGCGAGTGCACAGGCCAGGAATGGGGTGCGCTTGGTCACTTTTGCTGGATCCGTATCCAGCAAAGCCTTGACCACCGAAGAGGCCGAGTCAATGGTCTTTCTCGTCTCGATAATCTTGCGCGAATCAACATCCTGTTTCTTCAAAGGCGGACAGTTATCGGCGATACCTTCCTCGTCGGTACACTTTGGGTGCTTTGAGACGTCGGGGCGCCAGAGGTAAGAGAACGGGCGATGCGTGAAGATCTTGGCGTAGTTGACCAGCATGATTGCCTCAAAGACACCTTCGTTGACCCTGCCGTTGGCGTTCAACAGGTACGGGGAATTATACAGGTCCGGGTTCTCAAGCTTCATCTCCCAGTTACCGATGGCGGCCTCCATGTGGACAAGGTGCGAGTTGACGTCCTCGTCGGCTTGGATGGCGACGTTCAGCTTGATCGAATCGTTGACAAGCTTGCAGGACTCGGCGCGCGACTTGTAGTCGAATTCGGTGGGGGAGACGGTGCTTGGGTACAGGACGACGATCTTGCGCGAAGACAGCAGAGACATCGTCTGGCCGCTGGCCGTACCGCTGATGGTGTCGAAGAAGTAGATTTCCCAAAGTGTCCGGCGGACGGTATCCTCGAGGATCCTCTTTGGGATGTTCGAGCACCGGCGGGCCATCATAATCTCCGAGAGGACGTCGTCCTTCGAGTCGGACTCCGAGGGAGTGTTCATCATGTTGACAACGTAGTTCTTGTTGTTGACGTGTGTGCCAGACATCCGCCTTGTCTGCTTCGAGGATGAGGCTGAGGAGAAGTTGTTGTTGGCGTCGGAGCGCTCGGTGATGAAGCCGTTGACGTCCATGAATGTATCCGGAACGGTATTCTGGTCGAGCAAGGTGAGCTTGAGCTCGAGCGCCTGGGAGACGAGGGCCTCGCGGAGGAGCATCGAGTAGTCGTGGAGCGAAGAGATGTGGGAGATCATGCAGATGATGAGCAGACTCTGGAGCGCGATGAAGTCTGGGCCGACCTGACGGATGTAGTTGAGGATGGAGGTGACGAGGAAGTTGACCGTCTCTATATCGCGGGAGTAGATGGTCGTGGCCTGGCCGTCGCCCATGATCTTCATGGCGAGCAGGAGATCGTAGTTGTACGGGATCGAGTCGAGGTATGTGAGCATGTCTTCGCGCAGCGGCAGGAAGGGATGGTCGCTGTGGAAGAAGTTGTAGTAGGTGTTGATGATGGACTCGACGTCGAGGTCCTTGATGAGTGCGGGCGAGATGTAGCACTGCTCGAGGGACTCCCTCTTGAGCACCGGGTCGTAGACTTTAGTGAGGGCGTCACCTTTGGACGAGCTGTCGAACGTCGGGTTCATGTCGATCTCTATGTTGCTGTCCTCGTCTCTGTCCATCGCGGCAGATCCTGAGGACGATCGGACGGAGGAAGCGGAAGCGACACCGCCGGTCATACAATCGGGCAGTTTGCCGTAGTTCTGCGGATCGAGGCACTGCTGGTGGCACCCGGGCTGGTTCTTGAGGTGCGGCACGCCGTTGCGGACGCACGGCAGCACAAAGTCGTCCAGCTCCCTCGAGCTGGCGGCCTTGGCGGCCTCAGGAGACCTCTGCTTCTTCATGCTGACCCCCTTCTTGCGGGAGCCGCCGCGGTTGCTCTTAACGTACTGGCAAAGCCGGCCAGACTTTTGGCACCGCTTGCAGATAGGTTCGTGGCCATCGCACTTCAGGTGGCGCGAGCGGCAGGCCAGGCAGGCCCTGGATACGTGCTTGCCCAGTTTGTCCTTCTTGATTCCGGACATCCCTCGATCTCCGTTGTTTGGAAGGGAAAGGACGGGCTAGGCGTGGGTGTTTTTTTTTTTGGATGGACTCCGGTACTCTGTACTCTGGATTGCAAGCTTCAAGAGCCTGGGTTCGAATCAGGTGGCGGCGGAGGGCTAGAGTGGCTCCGGAAAAGGTGTGGTGAGCAGTAGTGTGTGACTGGTGCCTAAGAAAATGCGCTCTCCTGTCCTATCAAATTCAAATTCCGCGATCTCGGGGTTTGAAATATTCGTGGCCCCATCGGCCAGGGGGGGGACTAAGAGAGGCCAGGGGGGACTAAGAGAGGGGTGAGGAGACGCAATAGTGTTAGAGAGAAGGGGGTGGGGCAGGGACTCTGTTATTAGTAGTAGCAATTAGCAAGGTAAGACAGGCGAGAAGTTCTTAGAATTGAATGAATAGACTTTGTGTGCCTACCGGATCGGCCTTAGCAGAGCCCGCAGACTCGAGAGCCCCCGCTGGCGTGTTCATTACAGACGTTGGAAGTAGTACAGGCAAATTTGGTGGTATTCGGTACAATGTGCAGGACTAGTTCGACCGTAGTGTCGGCCCCTACCGGAGAGCTACTCCGAAACACGCTAGCAAAGAAACTTCAGGAAAGGGTAGGCGCTTTCTGCGGGAGGGACAAACTACCCCACAAATTACCGCGTTCGTCGGGACGGCGCTAGAATCGGCCAAGATAGGCCAAGCTGTTGTGGCCTACCAGTACAGCCATCCCCCATCCTCCCTGCTCATCTCCCCCTAATTTCGCGTGGGATCCACACTCTTTTAGGCTGTGTGGATGTCTTGACCCAGCAGGGATTGTCCCAATTGGGTAGGTAACACGGGGCGTGAAAAATCTCTCGAGGAATATGCGTGGGCTGAAATCTTGCACTCGTATTACCTAATCCATGGCCAATATCATCATAGACAACGGCTCGTACGAGCTCCGATACGGCCAAGATACCGATGAAAAACCGGTGCATGTCCCCAACTGCGTCGTCCGGACTAGCGACCGCCGCGTCTTCCTGGGGTCGTCCCTCGACCCTGCCAAGAAGGACATCTCTGACTACAGCGGCATCCACTTTAAGCGTCCAATAGAGCACGGCCAGCTCACGCAGTGGTCCGTAGAGGCACAGATCTGGGATAACTCGTTCTCCGAGACGCACTTCTCTGACGACTGGCTCAAGGATTCCAACCTCGTCTACTGCGAGACCCCCTTCACGCTCGGCAAGTTCCAGAACATGACCGACGAGGTCCTCTTTGAAGAGTACGAGATCAGCAGCCTGTACCGGTGCAGCGCCGGCAGTCTGATCCCGTGGCTGACGGGGCCCGAAGATAAGTACAGCGACTTCCAGCTGGTTATCGACTCGGGCTTTGACGCCACCTGGATCATCCCCATCGTCTACGGCCTGCCCTACTGGCGCGCCGTCAAGAAGATGCCCATCGCCGGCCGCCTGCTCAACGGCTACCTCCGCGAGATGATCTCCTTCCGCCACTACAACGTCATGGACGAGAACGTGCTCGTCAACAACATCAAGGAGAAGACCTGCTACGTCTCGCCCAACTACGAGAAGTCCCTCGAGCAGGTCGACCGGCTCAGGCGCGGCCTCCCGGCAGAGGACATCTCCACAAACTACATCCTCCCGGACTTCAAGACCACCAAGACGGGCTACACGGCGACCGATGCAGAGCTCGCCAAGCTCCAGAAGCACGACTCCATCCAGTCACTCAAACTATACGACGAGCGTTTCGCCATTCCAGAGCTCCTTTTCTACCCAGAGCTGAGCGGCGTCCACAAGGCCGGACTCGTCACATCCATCAAGGGCTGCCTCGACGACGTGCCCGAGCTGCTCCGACCTCTGCTAACAGCCAACCTCGCCCTCATCGGTGGCACCTTCAATATGCCAGGATTCAAGGAGCGCCTTGTCAGTGAGCTCAAGCAGGAGATCCCTATAGACAACGAGATCATCGTCAAGGACCTCGGTGTCGACGACAAGACCGAGGCAGGCTTCGCCGCAGGCAAGGCCCTCTTCGAGAAGGGTGGGTTCCAGAAGGTCTCTGTCAGCAAGGAGGAGTACCAGGAGTTCGGCGCAGAGTACACTCAGGCCAAGTTCGGGTTCAAGGAGTAGAGTTAATGTGTAAGATCTTTTCTAAAATTACAAATGCTAAAAATGACTTTAAAAATGCTAGAAGAACGCAGTGAGCAGCAGGATGAACACGGTCGTGATGATGAAGAAACTCGTCCATACCGTAAAGTGGTGCCACTGCGGCGCGTTGTTGTACCGACACATCAGAAGACAGACGGCTGCAATGCTGAAAATGAGTGCCACAGACATGCACAGGAAGCCAAAGACGAGCAGCATCACGATACCGTTGTTGCTGTGCATTCCCGGGTCTTCCATGGCCGACCGCAGAACACTGTAGATGATGCCGATACCGACACCGTCGATGAGGTACGACAGCACCACGAGACAGAAGTAAAGGCAGGTGAGGATCTTGTCGTGCGTGACTTGGCGAGTCAGTGCGTTTGTTCTGAACTCCGGTCCGCTTTCCACGATAGAGTGCGGGTTTTTGTGCGACGAAGATCCCTTGAAGAAGTCCGTGTCCGAGTCCGAGCCGCTGTTCGAGCTGCTCGTTCCCGTCGTGGACAGGGCATTGTAAGACTGCACACCTTGGGCAGGGCTCACGCCAATTGGCTGAGCCTCCGGGTCGGCAATCTTCTTCTGGTGGTTGCCAGTGAACCATCCTTTGGCCCTGCCCATGCTGGCAGAGACCCTGTCTGCAAACTCCAGGATCGACTCGACCTTTTCGGGAGTCAGGATGTGGAGGCCGAAGAGAGTCTCGCTGCCTTCGCCGGAGTCCTCGGGGCTGTCCTCGTAGACGTAGAATGCGTCGTCATCCATCTCTGGGTCCGACGGGTACTCGAACTCGTTCCAGTATCCCTGGTTGGTAGAAGGCTGCACCTCGTTCTTGTTGAGGAGGATGCCTGCCTTTCTCGAGGAGTTCGAAGAGGATTTCCGGGATGGCTTTGGCTTGTGCAGCACCGGCAGCTTGCGAATGTCCTTATTCTGCAGGTCCTCAAACCATGGTGCAATGAACTCGAGCATCATCGGGTCGGGAACGCTGTCCGTGTAGTACTTGGCGAAGAGGAAGTTGTTGACGGAGAAGTTGAGGTTGTCGACGCGGTACACCAGGTGCGAGTCGATCAGGGCCTGAACCTTCTTCGGCAAAGTCTTCTGTGGCGACTCGTACCTGATCTGGAGAATCGAGTGAGGGAACCGATCCGCAGTGGTCTCGTCCTCCTCGGTCCAGAAGTGAGCCCAGTCGTGGGAGTGGCTCGTGGGGTCGATCTTGATGGTTTTGATGTCGCTGTCGAGGGTGATGTAGCATTCGATCTTCTTGCGGTCGTCGTCGTCGACACAGATGAACCGCAGACGGTCGGTCTTGAGCTTGGCGGCAGGCTTGACCTTCTGCTCATAGCACCAGTCGAGCGTCATCTGGGCCATCTTCGGGTTGCCGATGAGACCAGACTGCTGCCACTTGGACAGGAGCTGCTGCTCGGGGACACCCTTGTCAAACAGGTCCTCGAGCAGGTTGCTGTTGATCGAGGTCAGCGTGAACTGACGCAGGCCTCCAATCGGAGCGAACAGAAGTGGGTCCCGCTGGGAGGCTCTGGCAGAGTATGCGACTCCGGGGACGACGTCGCACGGGTAGACGTCGTTGCGAGCGTTCGAGTCGCTGTAAACAGAGAATGTATCACCAGCGCTCGTGGAACCGGTGCCGGTGGATCTAGTGAGGGTCATCTTTGGAGCGTCGAGATTGGCCAACCAGCAGCAGAGGATCTCGGTGTCAGGGTGGAAGGTGTCGTCCTGATCGGCGGTCTTGTTTGGTTTTGTGGCCGCCGCTGGGGAATCCTCCAAAGCGTGCTTGTCGGCGTCGTGACGAGCGGCGAGAGACATGCTGCTCTCGGTGTTCTTGAGCTGCTTGAAGTGAGCCTGCTCACTAGCGGCCTCCTCGATGCCGGTGTCGTCGGAGACGAGCTTGAACTCGCGCATCAGGAGGAACCGGATCTCGGCGAGGTTGTCAGAGTGGACCCAGAACTTCTGCACGACGGGGGCCTTCTTGTAGGAGACGACGTCAAAAGTGGTAGCCTTAGAGGAGAAGAGGTTTGCGTCGGGCTGGCTGATGACGCCGGCGGTCTGTGTGGACGGCAGCTGGAGGAACTCGAGGGACATGAGGGAGGTTGGAGGGGAAGCGGCAAGTGCGGCGGCAGTCGTCGACGTCGAAGTTGCCGGTTCTTCCTCCACAGGGAGAGCCGTCGGCCCCAGCTTAGCAGCTGGGCGGAGGGCTCCGAGGCCGGCGACGGCACTAGGCAAGGCGGAAGTCTTCTGCTCGGCCTTGTGTGCGTAGTAGTTGTCCATGACGTCGAACATGAGGGAGAGCTCGAGCGAGGCGTCCGAGAGGTCGAGGTTGACGAAGCTGTCCGGGTCTCCGGTGAGGAACTCTGCGGTGATCTTGTCGACGAGCTCCTGCTTGTAGGCGTAGGTGGAGTACTTGAGGAACTTCTTGAAGAGCTTCTTGATGGCGATCTTCTGGAGCATGATGAAACGGGAGAGGTCCTGGAGGTCCGTCGAGAGGGCCTCGAGCTCCTTGTGGATGGCGACAAACTTGCGGGCGCGCATGCGCTGGTACGCGGGCGAGTTGTCCTGGCGGTTGTCGTCGTCGATGAAGGCAGTCAGCTGGCGCTTGGTGGCGAGGATCCGCCGCGAGATTTCGCCGTACTTCGAGTTGACAAAGAGCGAGACGAACTGGATCTGCTCCTTGAAGCCGAGGTACAGGTCCTTGAGGGCGCGCTTCTGGCGTTTCTCAAGGTGCGTGTTCTGCGGGGGCGCGTGCTGTGGGGCCATCGAGTCCTCCGTGGAGACGCTGGCGGCCCTGGAGTCGCTACTGTATACGCTGGACGGATAGTCGGTGGTGGCGGCCTTAATCTTCAGCTTGAGGCCGTTGTAGTCGATGTTGTAGTTGCGCCATCTCGAGATGGATCGGTCGTTGAGTTCCGAGCCGAACTTCATGGGAAAACGGTTCTTACAGGGAGAAAAAGAGGGTTTGTACGTGGGGGGAAAGATCCGTTTGGAAGGCCGTATTTAAGGGAGGGGGTCTCCGAATTTCCTTATTGAGATTTTTTTTGGCCTCTCCTGGCCCTGATATTTTTGGATGTGGCTGGAGTGCGAGCTGCCCGTACCGAGAACAATGTACTCCGGCCCTCTGAGGCTTTCTTTTTTTTTTTTTTGGATCTCTCTTTCCCCCAATGACTAGGCGCGAGGCGTGTTGCGGTTCCCCTGGAGGTGCGATAAGGGTCGGCGACAGCGGAGATGTGGTAGATTGGTAAGGAGGATGGCCTCTTGGGGCCTCTTAGGGCCTCTTCTGTTCCAGGTTGCCTTGGAATCTTGTTTTTGAGTTCAGTTTGGTCCGCTACCAGGCGTTTATTGCATTGAACATGGCAGACCAAACCGGGCCGCTAGACTACATACATGTGGATGGCACCTGCCGAGGCGGCATGGCCATTGAAAGTATTGGGGGTGACCAAAGTAGGCCGAGGTGAAGTCATCCAAAAAAAACTGTAGGAGGCCGAATCGGGAAACTTATGCAAAGAGGTGCACGCGACTGGAAGAGTCCCACGCTGAATCTGGTAATTGCTGGCGGCATTGAGGATGAAACCGGAAGGCCAACGGGCAGAAGCCGGCT
>JADIOY010000222.1:0-15974 GCA_018344475.1 Xiuguozyma silvatica | reverse complement strand
CCGCGATAGGCAGCACAGCACCACCTGCTTAACGAGCACAATCTCTCACCCTCTCGTTACCCCAATTGTTCTTCCTGAGTTCCAATAAATTATGGAGAAACAACCTAGTCGTTCCTCTCATTCCCCTTGGCTCAAGAGGATCCTCGCCGTCCTCCTCCTCTGCCTCATTGCCAAGACCGGCGTCTCGCTCTACGAGACTTCCTCGCTCGGCATCTCCGATCTTCTGTCCACGAACGGCCTCGTCGAGAAGCCCTGCGATCCAATTCCCAAGGTCCCTATCGATGACGCACTCACCAAGAAGATCCTCAAGGACCCTGCGTTCGTCAACAAGTCCGTCGACCGCCTCTCCAAGGCCGTTCAGATCGACACTACCATCGGCGACACCGACGAGAAGATCGACTTCTCCAAGTTCGTCAAGTTCCACGGCTTCCTCGAGTCCGAGTTCGCCAGCGTCTACAAGTACGCCACCGTCCTCAAGGTGAACAAGTTTGGCCTCGTCTTTGAGTTCCCCGGCAAGAACTCCACTCTAAAGCCTGTCATGTTCATGGGCCACCAGGACACCGTCGAGCTCGGTGACCTGTCCCGCTGGACCAAGGGCCCCTTCTCCGGCGAGGTTTCCGAGGGCCGTGTCTGGGGCCGCGGTGCCTCCGACTGCAAGAACCTGCTGATTGGCCTCCTCGAAGTGGCCGACCTTCTCGCTCAGGAGAACTACGAGCCCGAGCGCGGCTTCCTCTTCGCCTTTGGATTCGACGAGGAGTCCTCCGGCTTGCAAGGTGCTGCTCACATCTCCCAGTTCCTGCTCGATCGGTACGGCCCGGACTCGATTGACCACATCATCGACGAAGGAATCAACTTCATCATGGACATCCACGGCAAGGACATGGTCATGATTGCTACCGCGGAGAAAGGACTCGGCAACCTCGTTGTCGAGGTCACTGCTCCTGGCGGCCACGCCTCGATGCCTCCTGACCACACTGCCATCGGCGTCATTAGCCGCTTCCTGGCCTACTACGAAGACGACCAGTACAAGCCGAAGCTGCCTGACGGACACCCTATGCTCGACTGCGCAGAGTGCGTCGGCCGTTGGGGCGACGTCACACTCGCCGAGAGAAAGGCGCTTCTGCATGCACGCCACGACCTGCTCGCCCGTGAGATCGCCATCAAGCTGTTCAACCAGAACACGATGACCAAGTTCGCCATCCAGACCTCGCAGGCTATCGACATCGTTGTCGGCGGCGACAAGGAGAACTCGCTGCCAAACTCCGCCAAGGCCGTTATCAACCACCGGATCGCCGTCGGCAACTCCCTCGAGACGCTTCTTGAGAAGGCCACGACGTACGGCCGCAAGACAGCCAACCAGTACGGCTGCGGTCTGACGATCAACGGCACCCAGGTGCTGCCACCAACGGAGATCGGCAACTTGAACGTCACGATCCCAACGTTCGATGCGAGAGGCCCTGCCCCAGTGACCCCGATCAAGGACACCACCTGGAACAACTATGTCGGCATCGCCCGCTCGCTCTATGAGGACTACGTTGATCCAGCCAAGTACAACTCGACGACCAACCCGCTCGTTTCCACCCCAGTCGTTACGACCGGTTCCACGGATACCTATCACATGTGGGCGCTCTCGACGCATATCTACCGGTCGCAGCCGGGCGTCTGGGACCCTACGTACAACCTGCACACGATCGACGAGAACATGCTGATCTCGACGCACCTGGAGACCGTTGGCTTCTACTACAACTATATCAAGAAAGCTACTGCCGCTTAGGATATGTAAAGAGAAAGATGGAAAAAAAAAAAAAAAGAAACTGAAGTCTAATCCTGTAATCCCTCGAAACTATCCTAAAAAAACTTAGGGCTTTGCTAGCTGGGAGGTTCGAACTCCCGCGCCGAAAAAAGGCACCAGATCCTAATTCTGGCGTGTTAACCACTCCACCAAGCTAGCGATTCCGACTCGATTATAGGCTGGCAGGAGTCTTAAGGGCCGATAGTATCGAGGTGTTCGGGCTAGAATTCAACCGTATCGGAGGGATTTGGAGAGTTTAGGGCATTGGAAACAGATAATTGTCGATACAGCTAGGCTTTGGTCTGGCGTCCCTCGTGTAATTGTGCGTATAATTTTAAAGAAAGCCGGTGCAATTTGCACGTATTTTACAAGGATAATACAGAAGACGAGAACATAGTCTTGAGAGGGGGCTACTCATTACTGCAGCAATTTACGACATGGCGTAAAGTTAATTGCCAAGGAAGAGCACTACCGAATATACAGCAACAAAAGGAACTTCATACACCGAGAAATAGACGAGGCTGATGCTGAGAGACGCTTGCTTGACCTCTACCATACGCTCACACGTTCACTGCTCACTGCTCACTGCCCGACGCGCGGCTGATTATTTTCTATTATCTGACGATCCGACGGATCGGGCGGGCAGGCAGGCAGACAGGCAAGCAGGCAGAGAGGCAGAGCCGGGTTGCCCGAGAGCACCCCCTGGCCAACGCCAAGGCCAGTTGTCGGGGGCAGTTGTGGGGAGCCAGTTGTGGGGAGCCAGCTGGAGTTATCTCGATTGGAGCATATGACCCTACGATTCCAATGACATCTCCCAATTCCCACTTCGACTAACACGTTACCTCCTTCTTCGCCACCACGGCATAGCCCTCTCCGAACGGCCCTGCTTTTTTTTTAGAAGCCTGGGAACGAAGCCTGGGGGAACCCCTCCGCACCCGCGGGGCTGACGTTAGTCACTCGCCAGTGCCAGCTTGCCAGTTTTTTTTTGCCATCGGCGCATACATTGTATTTTTTTTTCAATTATAGCACTTCGCATTTCTCATTTTAATTTTTCCACCTCTTACCTTCAAGGGCCACTCTATATATAGTTGTTCCCTATTGTGCGTGTGGTTTTCCCCAGTGCTCTTCCCTGTGCCCACTCCCTTTTTTAATCGCCAGCGGTCCACTCCGGCTCTACCAACCCACTCCCACACACACGGCGGCGTCGCTTCCACTCCTTTGCAAGCCACAGCTAGCCCCACACCCAGGCATCTCTCCACTCCACATTCCCGCCTGAGCTAATATATGAACAACCAGGACCTCTTCAACTTCACTGCGCAGCAGCAGCAGCGCGCCCGCGCACAGGCGCTCGGCAACTCGCAGCAGCCACAGCAGCCGCAGCAGTCGCAGCAGCCGCAGCGCCAGCACCAGCACGGCTCTCAGAGCGCCCAGGGCATCCAGCAGCAGCTCCAGCAGCAGCCCCAGCAGAGATCCGACACGATCCAGACCACGGGCGCCCGCCCGCGTACCATCCACGTTGCGCACCGCCGCTCGCCCTCAGAGCTCACCACACTCATGCTTGAGCAGCTTAACCTCCAGCGCCAGCTCGAGATTGTCCAGGCCCAGCAGCAGCAGATCCTTCAGGCCCAGCAGCAGCTCTCCCAGGACGGCGGCGCCAGCGGCGTCCCCGGCATCTCCCTCCAGTCGCTCTCGCTCTCTGCACAGGTCGCTGCTCCTCCCCAGCAGCAGCATCAGCAGCAGAACAGCACTGTGAGCTCCACAAGCATGGGCTTCGGCTCCCACCAGGGCTCGGGCTCGGGCTCGGGCTCGGGCTCAAACTCGCCCCACCACCGCCGCAGCGCCTCCGACGAGGTGTACCAGGGCGCCTACTCGCCTCCACGCAACCACCGCCGCGCACAGCCTTCCGCATCGTCGCGTCAGCAGGCCATGGGCCACTCCCGGCGCCACTCGCTCGGTCTCAACGAGGCCCGCCGCGCCGCCGCAGAGGCTCAGGCACAGCGTGGCCACTCACCGGCCAAGATCCCGCCAACCACGCAGTCGCTCGCACCGCCATCTTTCAAGTTCCCACCGTCGCCTGATGCGGGTAGCCCACAGTCTGCCGCAGCAGAGTCCTCGCGCAACATGCACAGAAGGTCGCGTTCTATGCTGCCTTCCATCGAGCGCTCTCCACAGCGGTCCTTCCAGTTCCCTCCGCGGCCTGACCAACAGCAACAGCAACAGAACCAGAACCAACTACAAATACCAGGACAGCAGCAGCAGCAGCACCAGCAATCCCTTTCTGTCTCGCCTTCTGCCGGCGGCGGTGCCGGCTCACTGCTGGCCCCACCCCAGCCAAACTTTAACAGGTACCACAGATCGACCGCCAGTGACTTCACCCCAGGCCACAACCGTCACAAGGGCTCCTACGGCGGCTCGACCTCATCTATGACCCAATTCCAGAATGGTTCCCGCAAGTCTCTCTTTGCTCCATACCTCCCACAGAGTTCGCTTCCTGAACTCATCGCCGAGGGACGCCTCGTTACCGGAATCCTCCGCGTCAACAAGAAGAACAGATCGGATGCATATGTCTCCACGGACGGTCTCCTCGACTCGGACATTTTCATCTGCGGCTCCAAGGACAGAAACAGGGCCCTCGAGGGCGACCTCGTCGCCGTCGAGCTCCTCGTCGTCGACGAGGTTTGGTCCTCCAAGCGTGAGAAGGAGGAGAAGAAACGCCGCAAGGACAGGGTGTCCACCAACGGTGGTGACAACCAGGTCAACGGTGACGTGCATAACGATGCCAGCTCTGGCTCTGCCTCTGGCAACTCCGATCCAAGGCGCAACGGATCCAGCGGCGGCTCGCTCAGCCGTCGTGGTTCCTTGAAGCAACGCCCTACCCAGAAGAAGAACGACGATGTTGAAGTCGAGGGCCAGTCCCTGCTTCTCGTCGAGGAGGAAGAAATCAGCGACGAACAGAAGCCTCTCTATGCCGGCCACATCGTCGCTGTCATCGACCGTATCCCAGGACAGCTCTTCTCCGGTACCCTTGGCCTTCTCAGACCATCGCAGGCATCCAAGGACAAGAAGGACAACAAGAACCGCTCTCGCCCAAAGATTGTCTGGTTCAAGCCTACGGACAAGAAGGTTCCTCTCATCGCCATCCCCACCGAGCAGGCACCACGCGACTTTGTCGAGAACCACGACAAGTACTCCGACCAGCTCTTCGTCGCAAGCATCAAGCGTTGGCCAATCACTTCTCTGCATCCGTTCGGTACGCTCGTGTCGCAGCTGGGTTGCATGGATGACCCTCGCGTCGAGGTTACAAGCATTCTGAGGGACAACAACTTCCAAGGCGACGAGTACTCTGACTCCAGACCTGAGCGTTACGTTTCTGAACTGGCCCCATTCGATGGTACCGGACGCAGAGACCTCGGTTCCGAGTATGTCCTTGCATTCTCTGAGAACGGCAAGGCATCTGATCATGCAGTGCATGTTAAGGTCGTCAGCAATTCTTGCATCGAACTTGGCGTTCACATTGCCGACGTTACCCACTATGTGGGCCGCGACTCTGACCTTGACAAGCGTGCCCGCAAGCGTTCCCACGGTGTCTTTTTGCCTCAGCAGTCTGTTGGACTTTTCCCAGATTCTGTTGCAACTGCCATGTCCTTCGAAGCCGGTCGTCCTCAGCTCGCAGTGTCTGTCATCTTTGAGATCGACTCTGCTTCCTTTGAGGTGTCGGACGTTTGGATGGGAGAGACTGTGATCACCCCTGCACAGCGTGTCAACTACTCGGCTGTCGATGAGATGCTTTCTGAGCAGAAGGCCACCGCTGATTCAGCTGTTGGAGGATATGTTGCCACGCTTGCTCTTATCTCTGCACGTCTGCGGAAGAAGCGTCTCGGCGACCCTGACCTCGATGCCCGTGTTGCCCTGCCTCTCCTCGACCAGCTCGATGATGAGCTCGTGCGTCCAACCCTTAATGTTTATGACCAGGAGCCTGCAGCTCTTCTCGTGAGCGAACTCTTCCACGCTGTCAACACGGCCGTGGCACAGAGAGTGCACTCAGGCCTTGGATCAAAGGCCCTCTTGAGACGCTATCCTATGCCTGCCATTTCCAAGTTCGAGGCATACGTGAGCAAGATCCGCCAGCTTGGAGTGGAGCTCGATACCACTAATGCGGCCACATTCCACGATTCTCTTCTCAACACCAGAGATCCCGTCAAACGGTCTGCAGCTCAAACCTTGCTTGTTAAGTGCATGCCAAGAGGTAGATACGTTGTGACGGACCAGTCCGACCAATCTATCGGACACTACCTGTTCAATTCACCATCCTACACCCACTTCACCTCTCCAATGCGCCGCTATGCCGATCTCATTGTTGCCCGTCAACTCAAGACAGTTATTACCCATCAGCAGGAGGTCTACCCTGACAGCTCGGAGGCCCTTAGAGTCACTTGCGACTACTGCAACTTCAAAAAAGACTGCGCCAGAAGTGCACAGGAACAGGCCATCCACCTTCTTCTCTGCCAGACTATTAATGACATGAGCAGAGAAACCGGACAAGTTCTTTGCACCGGTGTTGTGCTCCAGGTGTACGAGAGTGCATTTGACGTGTACTTGCCTGAGATTGGTGTTGAGAAGCGTGTCCACGGTGACCAGCTTCCTCTCAGAAAGGCCGAATTCGACAAGGCCTCGCGGAAGCTTGAGCTCTACTGGGAGCCAGGCGTGGACTCTGCTACATATGTTCCTGAAGACGAGAATGGCAAGCTTTCTTACCGGGCTTCTATCAAGAACAAGTACAGAGCTCCATTGAAACAGGTTACTGAACAACAGAGCAAGGCTCTGGCCGATAACCAGCTGCTGAGCCCAGAAATGAAGGCAAGATTATCCAGTCTCGGCCTGCATCCTCCTTCGCTCAACGAGAAGGATGACCTTGCGAAAGCATGCAACACTAGAATTGAAGGTGATGATCACATACAAGAGATTCGCGTTATGGAGCGTGTCCAGGTTCTTCTTCGTGCCGAGATCGGAATGGCTCTCCCATGCCTTACCGTGCGGACCGTTAACCCGTTCCAGTAATGTTTTATAATGATTAGTTTAAAGATGCATTCATTTTGAAAAAAGAATCAGGGATGGTTCATACATAGACATGGTTGTAGTTCTCATTAAAAAATAAGCTATATTAACGTTGTGATCTTGTCTCACCTCTGGCAAGCCGAAGACTTCCCAGAATGCTACCTCTCGGTTGTTGGTGGCGGAACGAGTTGGTTGCCGAACGCTCGACCTGCGTCTTCTGGTCGAGCGTGAAAGTCTCAGCGTACTGGTTTTCAGCATTGCTGTCATCCAGCAGATTCTCAGTACTCTTCTCCAAGAGGTACTTGATAGAGTTGTACCAAATGTTGTGTCTCTGTCTGGTTGGACAGGTGATCTTGACAGACTTTCTGTCGTTACCGTACACAATGATCGACTTGTGATAGAGTCCTGGTGGCAGTGGGTTGTTGTCATCAACAGATCTCACCTTGGTGATGGCCATGGCGTTCACCTTGTTTTCAGATGGGTCACAGAGCGAAGGGTTCATTGGAGCCCAGTACAGAGTTAAACTGTAAGGGTGGATCCAAAAGTATCTCTCGTGCCTGCTCTCAGACACAGAGCGGAATGGTCCAAGTTTACGGTAGTATTTGAACAAGTACTCACCGATGATGGTCTGGGTGATCGCGGCAATCATTTCACGCTTGCTCGAGATCACAGTGTTAACGGTGTGCAGCGAGTAGCTATCCATCTGACCCTTTCCTCCAAGCTGGGCCAGAGCATAAGCAGGCGAGTTCTGTGGGGCAGATTTAGAAGACCGCGGAACATTGGCCACTGTACCAGGAGCAGAGCTTTGAATACTTGTCAGGTCCATCGATGGAGCAGTGACGGACGAAACGTTACGCGACTCACCGGAGGCGCTGTTCTTGTGAGTCTTGCACCATTCGTGAGCGCGTATCAACTTCGAGTAGTAACTCGATGGGACAACCGTAACGTTGTCAGGATCTGGGTGTCTGCAGACGGTAGTGGCAACAAACTGCGATTCTGGAATGACAATCATATTGAGATCCTTTGCGGCAGCAGAAACCTGGTCAACGTTGGCGGGGTTGCGCTTTTGAAGCTCCGCGAGTTCAGCAGATGGAACAAGAGCAAGATCCAGGGAGGCAGCAAGAGATGCCAGATTACCAGCAGAAACACCTGGGGCGGAAGAACGACCAGACGTAGGCCTCGTAGGAGTCTGCGGGTTTTCAGGACTTTCGATGACCTCAGCAGTACCAATAGTCGTCGTGTCGATGTCATCCATAGGAACCAGCATGTATCCGAGCTTGGCAGCATCTTCTCTGAGCTTGATCTCTTCGCCCTCAGCTGGAATGTAGTCGGATGCAGTAGAGTCAACATCGCCATTCTGACTGCTGACAGCGTCTTCGTAGTCAGAAGCAGTCGACTCAACAGAACGTGACTTGACTGAGCCAAGACTATTGGAAGCAATCGGAGCGGAAGATGGCGCTGATGTTGGTGCTGCAGAAGTAGCAGCTCTCTGTGGAGAGAGGGAGACCGAACCAGGCTTCTGAACCGAGTATCCGATAGCTTCAAGTCTCTGGGCCATCTGGGTAGGGGTCAGCTTCAGTCTGTCGAGCTCTCTCTGCTGCTCCTCGCATTGCTTCAGAGCGGCGTCATAGTCACTCTTGGCAACAAGGTCAGGCTGTGTCTGTGGCGAATGGACCTTAGACTCCAGCAGAGTAACCTCTGCAGATGTCGTGGCAAGAGACTCCTTTAATTGTCTGATTTCCTCATCACGCTGGTTGAGGATTGGGACGTACTGGCCAACAAGTGTATCCAACTTGGCGTTAAGTTTGTCACACTCCTGCTCTTTAGCAGTGATCTCCTTCTTCAAACGAGTTGCCTCATCACCGTCACCGCTTTCGATAGCCTCGACTTCCTTCTTGTTAGAAGCAATGTAGGCTTCGAGGACCATCAGAGCACTGGACTTGTTGGACAAGGCAGCAGTGGCCTGGTCGTAGGAGTCCTGATCTCCCGAGGCCTTGGCAGCGGCCTGCCGGGATTCCAGAGCCTCCTTTTCGCTCTGGAGTACCTGTCTCTTTCGGTCAAGAGTCTGGTCCACCATATTCATCTGCTTCAAGGACAGACGCTTACCTGAATGGCTAAGCTCACCGAGTTTAGACTTCAAGATGACAATATCGTGGCGATTAACACCGAGACGCTTTCTGAGCTTGGCGATCTTGACAACATTCTCATCTGTTCCCTCAGGAATGTCATTGGCACCATCCATACACTCCCTGAGTGTCTGCAACTCCTTCTCCTTGACCTGGAGATCACTCTGCATCTGGGCAATATCTTTAGACTTCGAAGCAAGGCTGGCCTTAACTTCTGCACCGTCGACAAGCGGCTCTTCACTAACCTGGCTTCCAGAATCATCATCATCATCATCATCTTCTTCATTGCCAGCATTCTTAAGATCCAGATACTCACCCATTGTAAGGACCTTCATTCCAAGATTACCAGCACTAGACTGGAGGTACTCAATAGATGGCGAGTTATAGGTGGCAGCCTCACGGGCACGTTCAGCGGATGCAAGCCGAAGAGAAGTCAAACCATCAGCCTGGCCCTTCTCCAGTTGGTCGGCAGCATCAGAGAAGTCACCACCAAGCAGACGAATCGAGCGCAGAACATCCGAGAACTCCTTGTTAGAAACAGGAAGCTGCTGGCCCTCCAAACTCTCCTTGTCTTGAACGAGCTTGGCATACTCATCTGCATCAACAGACTTGTATCCTTGAGCCTTGAGCTTGGCAACCAAGAAATCAATTGTTGGCGAGGACAACTTCTGAGTAGCGTCCCGGGTCTCCTCATACTCCTTCTTTGGAACAAGAACGTAACCAAGGTCACTTGCCTTGATCTCAAGATCGTCCTTCTCTGGGACCTTCTGCAACTCAGCAAGGTCCTTCGAGTCACTCTGATACTTGTTGTAGACATCATCTGGAACGACCTGAACGCCGAGGAGGTTAGCCTTGGTCTGGAGATAAGCCAAGTCTGGGGAGTCAATAGACTTGCGGAGCTGGGAAACCTGCTTTTGAGAAGCCTCAAGTTCAGCGCTGTGCTGATCAAGGAGAACAGACTTCTGCTCCAACTCTGTGTTAAGCTCAGCAATACGCTGGGATTTCTCGGCAAGAAGGTTATCGTTCTGTGCGCCCCGAGAAGCAATTGTGTCAAGCTTGGTCTTAGCCTCCTGAAGATCAGCTCTGGACTGGTCCAGCTGTTCACGGAGTGCAGCTGTCTCCTTGTCTTCGGCTTCAAGAGCAGCACTCTTATCGCTGAGTTGCTTCTTCAGAGAGGCGTACTCAGCGGCAGACACAGCGGCAAGTCCCAAAGTAGAAGCCTGGGACTTGATGTACTCTGGCTGGCTGACGGAAGACTGAAGCTGGTCAATCTGCTTCTGCTGGTCGGCAACCTTAGTCTTGATGGCATCGTGCTCTGCAGATGGCAAGACAACAAGTCCCTTTGCAGCCGACTTCTCTTTGATGTAGTCCTCATCGGGAGTGTCACGGGCAGACTGCAACTGCTTCAAGTTTGTCAGAGTCGAGTCAAGCTGGGACTGCAACTCCTTCAATTGCAAGGAGGCGGCAGCAAGCTGCTTCTTGGTATCAGCAAGCTCTAAGTTCGTACTGTCAAGCTTCTGCGAGGAAGTCAAGAGCTCCTCATCCTTAGCAGAGAGATCGGAAGTGTAACTCTCCTTGGACTGAGAAATAAGGGTATCCTTCTGCGAGGACTCGGCCTTGAGAGAGGCAACCTGGCTCTGCAGAGACTCAACGAGTTTCTTCTCACTGTCAAGCTCAGACTGCAGAGAAACGACCTGCAGAGCGGCCTTTTCGTTGGAAGCGAGTCCCGACTTGGCAGTCTCGAGCTGCTTGTTTGTAGTCGTCAGAGTCTGCTTGTAGGTCTGCAACTCCGTGGTCAACTGCTGGTTCTCCTGAGCCATCTCAGCCATGCTGTCTTGAAGATCAGACAGCTGTCTCTGAGCATCACTCAGGTCAGACTTGGTCTGCTCATGGGTCTCCTGAGGAATTACAGCAAAGCCGAGGGTAGAAGCCTTGCCACGAATGTAGTCAGAGTCAGGGTTCTTATGCTCTTCCTGGATAGTTGCAAGCTGCTTCTCAGAGGCAAGCAACTCGCGTTTAACCTGTTCGTACTCTTGCTGTTTGTTGAACAGACTGGTCTCGTAAGACTCGGTATTCTTTTCAGCAGAGGCCTTGGCAGCGGTGAGCTCCTTTTCTGTCTTCTCAAGGCAGGCAATGCGGTCTTGAAGCTTCGAAGAGGTCTCCTCCAACTGCTTATTGTTGGACTCAAGAGTGGTGCGCTGGGCCTCCAGCTGCTTCGTCTGCGCATAAAGCTGCTTCGTCTGCGCCTCAAGCTGCTGCTGGAGCTGCTTATATTCATCGATAGGAACGGCAGTGAAACCGAGCGATGCGCTCTTGCTCTTAAAGTAGTCGGCATCCGGGGCATCGTGCGACTTCTGTAACGAGACATGCTTGGTCTGCAAGTCGGACAACTCGGATGTCTGCTTGTCGTAGGAAGTCTTTACTGTGTTAAGCTGTGAGCGGAGGGCGGAGATCTCGGAAGCATCCGTCTTGAGTTGTCCTTGAAGGTCGCTAACCTTCTTGTTAAGCTCCTTAGTAGCATCTCTGGACTTGGTGAGCTGCGACTCCAGGTCCGCAGCCCTCGCCTGGACGCTGTCGAGCTGCTTCTGTGTGGCATCGAGCTTCTTCTGGGTGGTCGTCAAGTTGGACTCGGTGTCGCGCAGCTTCTTTTGGGTATCTTTGAGATCAGACTGGGAGACCTTGAGTTGCTCGACCTGCTTGTCGGTTCTGTCCTTGTCCTTGAGGTCAACGGCAACGAGTCCCAGAGATCCAGACTTCTCTCTGATGTAGTCGGCATCAGGCTTAGCGATCTGGCCCTGCAGCGTTGTGACCTCCTTCTCGAGGCCACTGATGACGACGTCCTTCTCGTTGATTGTCTTCTCGAGCTGCTGACGCTCCGAGTTGTGACCTCCAACCTCGAGCTGCACGGCTGCAAGCTCACGGGCGGTCTCATCGACGCGCTCCTGGAGGTCTTCGTGCTCGTCCTTAGTGAGCGGAACGAAGCCTTGCTCTCTAAGGCGGGATTGGAGGAAGGTGGAGTCGGAGAGCATCTCGGACTTCTTCTTGAGCTGCTTCTCGAGGTCGCCAAGCTTCTTGTCGAGCTCGGCAGCCTTCTCCTCCGACTCTTTTAGAGACTGGTACTCGGTAGCTGGGAGGAGCTTCATCTCACCCGTCACATCGTCAAGCGAGTCGTCAACTCCCTCAGACAGCTGGCGGTCCATAGAGACGGAGGTCTGGTCGAACTTGTCCCATTCGGCGGCACCAGCTGTGGCACCGCCAGTGGCACCGCTCTTGATCGAGCTTCTGTCAGGAGAAAAGAGACGGCGGCGAACGCTTTGAAGGCCAGGGACGGTCATAGTAGAGTCCATCTGGCGGGTGTGCATGATGTATCGGCGCAGACGGTGGATCGTCTTGATCGAATGCCTCAGGTTGTCCTCGAGAGTGGCGCGCTCGAGCTCCTCGCCGGACAAAAGGGCCCTCTCGGAGGGCTCAGCGGTGAAGAGCGAGGCGTTGTCGTCAGCAACGGCGGCGAGTAGGTTAGCCTCGTCGTCCTCGTTGGCGACAAGGCCGTCGAGAGCGTCTGTGAAAGTGATCGGTTTGACGTTGACAGCAGCCTTCACTTCGAGGTCTTTAACCTGGCGAGTCAATTCGTCGTTCTCGTCATTGAGCTCGAGGTTGCTGCGTTGGAGCTCCTTGACGCGCTTAGAGAGCTCGGCGACCTGGGCGGCGGCGCCAGACTCGCGCTGCAGGCTGTTGGCCTTGGAAGACTCGAGGTTGCTGTTGAGCTCGTCGAGCTGGACGTCCCTCTGCTGCTTGTCCGATTGGAGCTTGTCCATCGAGACCTGGGCCCTGTCGAGGGACTCTTTAGTCGAGGCGAGCTGGGACTCGAGCTCCCAGATGCGGTCGTTCGATTGCGACTCCTTCTCGGCGAGAGTCTTGTTCATGACGGACAGGTTCGAGCTCTGCATCTGGAGGCTCTGCTTCTCCTTCTCGAGCTCGGCAACCTGCTTCTTGTAGCGCTTGTTCTCGTACGCGAGACGGCGGGACTCGACGAGCAGGCCGTCACTGAGGTCCGAGAGGAAGTCGACGCGGCCGGGCGAGTTGGGCGTCACGACGGCCGAGGAGGAGGAGCCAGAGGCGGAGGCAGCGGCCGGAGACGATCCAAGCGGTGTTTTGTTGCTGTCGCTAGGAGTTCTGTTGGCTGCACGCATCGCGCGTTGGCGGCGCGACGGCGAGGGAAGTGGTGGAAGGTCGCTCGGCGTCACAGGTCCACCGGCGGTGCCGTTGCGGGTGCCGGAGCGGGACGGTGTGTGACTGAATCGCTTCTGAAGCTCAGCGAGCTGCGATTGGAGATCAGCTCCGGAGCCGGCTGAGCCAGCTGGACCAGCCGTTCCTGGGGTTCCCGGAGTTCCTGAACCCGTGTCGAACCCTTGGGCGGCCAGCGGCGAGCCAGTACCAGAAACTGGCGAGGTAGGGTCCTCGCGGTTGCGGGTTTGGGGCATTTGCTGGTGCTAATGGAAGAGAAACAAGGGTCTTTTTACCTCTCTATTTTTCTCTGCCTGCGCTTTGTGTACACTATGAAAAAAAAAATAGTGGTGAGATCGCCGGACGCCAGCTGAGATTCGCGGGTGGGACAGAGCGAGGGGTGGAAAAAAAAAAAAAAAGTTTGGTGGGTTGAGAATTGGTGCATCGAGAAGTACACTATAGATAGGAAGAGATGGTAGGTAGATCCGTTAGGAACAGGGAAAAAGTGGCACAAAACCGGTCCCAAAATACTGTGAAATTACACTAAATATGTCCCTTAGCAACATACTAACAGCAGCAGCTCCGCCTCCGCAAGATGCAGAAGGAGAAGGCGCAGGCCGGCCCCCAGCAGGCTGTCTCTGTCGCCTTCGTGCGCGCCAAGAAGGACATGCAGGAGTACGAGGAGATCCCGAGCGTGAAGGTCAAGTACGATGCGGCCAACCCGATGCATATGGAGCTGACGGTCAAGCCGAACGAGGGCTACTACAAGGGCGGCACGTTTAACTTCGACTGCACGATCCCAGAGGACTTCCCGAACAAGGCGCCCGAGTTCCACTGCCGCGAGAAGATCTACCACCCGAACATCGACTTGGACGGCCACGTGTGCCTCAACATCCTCCGAAACGACTGGAAGCCGACGCTGACGTTGCAACTGGTGTTCGCGGGCATCCTGCACCTATTCCTTCACCCTAACGCGAACGATCCGCTCAACAAGGATGCCGCCAACGACCTGTCCAAGTACCCGCAGGCTTTTGCGCGCCACGTCATCCAGAGCATGGGCGGCGGCTACGTTGGTGACGAGAAGTTCGACTGCGTCCTCCCACGGGGGAGATCCGGCTACTACTAGGTTATGGTATTAACATATGATTAGAGTCACATGATCAAAAAAGACACATCCCTGCACGGCTACCCCACAAAAAACTCTGGGGAAAGAGGGGGTTAAAAAAAAAGCTGTTGGCGCGCGGCTCTGACGTCAGAGGAAGTAAGTGAAATTTGAGCGCAAAAAAAAAATCACCTTATCAGTAAAGTAGGAAGCGCAGCCTGCAGCGCGCAGCAGGAGGTAGGTATTGTCAGGCAGGTGACAGACGTGGCCATTGTATACAAGGCGAATGCTGATAACGCAGAGATGCCCGGAGGGCGGAACACCCGGAACCCGGAAGGTGCAAGCCCAGAAGGTGCAACCTCTGGCTGGCCTTTACTCGTTTTGCTATACAGATCTATTATGCTACTATTCGTTCATATCGTACCTTTATTCCCATATATACCCATGTCGGCCGGCGATGTTAAACTGTGCTCTTTGCGCGCGCTTAGAGGGATCTGTGGCCCTGGCCAGACGTCTCGTCGGCAGAAGAGACGGTCGGCACAAACGGCGTGTCTGGAATCGAGTAGGCGTCGTCCTCGGCGTTGTCGATGAAGGTCATCTCGCCGCGGACGATCGAGCCGATGCCGTTGTTCGACACTCTGAGCTCGGTGGAAGAGGTCGATGGAGAGAGCGGCGAAGGCTCGTTGTACATGTCAAAGTAGGACTGTGCTGGCTTGCTGTAGGACGTGAACGACTTGACAGCGACGGCTGGCGAAGAGGTACGGGTGAAGCACTGGGAGGCCAGTTTCACAGCGGAGAGAGTCTTAGGAGACATTGGAGGGGCGGAAGTTGCGGAAGTGATGATGGGAGCTTGATGGAGTTAACCAAGTGATGAAGAGACAGGATGCCAAAAGTTGGGCAGAAGCTGCGTCTTTATATACCCACAGGAAGCCACAGGAACCCGCAGGGCCTTCATCCGGGGATGCGGGAGTTCTCTCTATTTTTTGTGGGGAAACCGGGCTGTGCATGTCTGGAGCAACGGAAGCTGTCTCCGGCGCGCAACTTTAGGGGGTGTCCGCGCAGGCGGGCACCGCAGGCAGCCCCGAGGCAGCCTCCCAAGGCAGCCAAGCCCCCAGCCAGCGCGCGCCGGCCCAGTAATATTTTCTAGGTTTTTTTTTAGCGCCTTACCTCCGGGGCGGCCGGTAGAGAGGGACACCCCGTAGATTAGAGTCATATTAATCATCTCGACGGACGGCCGGTCCGGTGTTCTAGAACGTCCTCGGGGGCACTCCGACTCCTAAAATACACTCCCACAAATGCAACAGAGAATGGTACCGTTAGTTACCTTGAAATACCACCAGAAGCCACTGAATTAGCGTCCTCGCAATCACTACAAGCCTCTCTTTTACCATATCCCGATGCCCTCTAATCTAGGCCTTGAAAAAAAAAAAAAAATAGAAGTAGAGATGTCCGTCCCGATCGTGCGAAGCCCTCCGTCCAGCCGAGGCGGCCTCCAGTGCGGTACGTAAAAACGTACACATCGATTCCAGGCGAAATTTTACGCAAATAATTATTCTCCCGGTAAGCGCCACCCCCAGCCCGAGGGCGAGCTGCAAGTTCCCCCAGGAGAGTCGGCGGGTAGGGGGTGCGCCTCGAGGGGGGCCCGTCTACCCGTCTCCCGCACAGACGGGGGGGG
>JADIOY010000221.1:0-16095 GCA_018344475.1 Xiuguozyma silvatica | reverse complement strand
ACAGCCGGGGTGAAAAAAAAAAAAGAGAGGGAAGGTGAGGGAAGAAGGCCGAGGCAAAAATGGTAGGAGGCAGGCAGCCTGCCTGGAGGTGTGTAACGACCGGCCGGAGGAGGCTTGGCTGGGTGGGTTTGAAAAAAAACAAAAAAAAAAAACACCGAGAGGGAGGCGGTCAACTCTCCTCCTCTCCCCGAGAAAAAAAAAGCGCGGGGAAGCGGAAGCGGAAGCAGCAGGGAGGGGGAGCGGGCGGAGGGTGAACGTATAGATCAGGGAAAAATAGGCAGTTAGAAGTGGTGGATCCCAAGATAAAAGGCACCGTTTTAACCGGCGAGAGTGTAGGAACCTAACGGAACCAAGCAGGGCCCGGTAGCCCCCAGTTTCAGGTGGATTCTTGGGGTCCTGGAACGGCCGAGGTTCGTTGGTGTACGGGTGTTTCAAGGGAGGGAAACGGCGGGGAGCGGGCGCGGTGCGCGGGGCTTTCCGAATGCGGCAGTGGGCACATGACTTTGCAGCACGTGAGGAGCCCGGAGATTCTCGAGGCCGTCCTGACCTGACCTCCGCAGCCCGGAGCAGGTGGTATATAAGCAGGATGACGTGCCCGGCCCTGCACCCGTTCTCTGTTTGCAACACTATTCCACATAGAACCCAGTAAAGCACAATGGCAGTTGATGGCGACGGCAAAGAAATCAAGACGGACGTGATCACGTTGACCCGGTTCATCCTGCAGCAGCAGCAGGAGCTGGCCCCACAGGCCACCGGTGAGCTGACTCTGCTGCTGAACTCGCTGCAGTTTGCGTTCAAGTTCATTGCCAACATGATCAGACAGTCGGACCTGATCCACCTGCTCGGCCTGTACGGCACGCAGAACGCCACGGGTGACTCGCAGAAGAAGCTCGACGTTATCGGCGACGAGATCTTCATCAATGCCATGAAGGCCTCCGGCAACGTCAAGGTGCTCGTCTCCGAGGAGCAGGACGACCTGCTGATCTTCGAGGAGAACGACGGCAAGTACGCCGTCTGCTGCGACCCAATTGACGGCTCGTCGAACCTGGACGCCGGCGTCTCGGTGGGCACGATCTTCGCCGTGTACAAGATCCTCCCTGGCTCCAAGGGCTCCATCAAGGACGTCCTGCGTTCCGGCAACGAGCTCGTCGCCGCCGGCTACACGATGTACGGTGCCTCGGCCCACCTGATGCTCACCACTGGCCAGGGCGTCAACGGCTTCACGCTCGACACCCAGCTCGGCGAGTTCATCCTGACTCACCACAACCTCAAGATGCCCGAGGAGCGCCACATCTACTCGATCAACGAGGGATACTGGGGTTACTGGAGCGAAAACGTGCAGCAGTACGTTGCCTCGCTCAAGGAGCCGCAGCAGGACGGCAAGCCATACTCGGCCAGATACATCGGCTCGATGGTGGCAGACATCCACAGAACGCTGCTGTACGGCGGCATCTACGCCTACCCGGCCAGCAAGAACGCCAAGAGCGGCAAGCTGAGAATGCTCTACGAGTGCTTCCCTATGGCCTGGCTCATGGAGCAGGCCGGCGGCCTCGCCGTCGACGACGCCGGCAACCGCATCCTCGACAAGACCCCTAAGCAGATCCACCAGAAGAGCGGCATCTACCTGGGCTCCAAGAACGAGGTCGAGAAGTTCCTCAAGTATGTCAAGAAGGACTAAACCCCGCTTGAAAACTATCAAGTCCACTCTTCCCCTCCCTCCCAGAATTAAGTTAAGTATATAGTGTCCAAATATAATGACGACATGAAGCAAATATAGTACAGCACCTCTCTGCACACACCGCTCCTGCATCTCCTGCATGCATCATTCCGACCCTCGAGATTTCTCAATCCAAGCAACTCCTCCTCCCTCGCGCGATCCACGGCGCTTCGCTGGCAAGTACTGAAAAAAAAAGACCTCAGAGACTTTTTTCAAGGTGAAAAAAAAAAGCTACACGTACTTTTAAATTCCTCCCCCTTAAAAAGCGTCTTCCTCCTTGTCCCCAACCATGAGCGGATTCCGTATTCTCGACCTCGTCAAGCCGTTCCGGCCGTTCCTGCCTGAGGTCATTGCCCCAGAGCGCAAGGTTCCATTCAACCAGCGGCTCATGTGGACCGGCGTCACGCTCCTCATCTTCCTCGTCATGAGCGAGATCCCACTCTATGGTATCACCGCCAGCGACTCCTCCGACCCGCTGATCTGGCTCAGAATGATGCTCGCCTCCAACAGGGGTACGCTGATGGAGCTCGGAATCTCGCCAATTGTCACCTCCGGCATGGTCTTCCAGCTCCTCCAGGGTACGCAGCTGCTGACTGTCGACATGGAGAACAAGCAGGACCGCGAGCTCTTCCAGGCATCGCAGAAGCTCCTCGCCATCATCATCTCGCTCGGCCAGGCCACCGTCTACGTGCTGACCGGAATGTACGGCCGGCCGTCCGACCTCGGCCCTGGCGTCTGCCTCCTGCTCATCCTCCAGCTCGTTTGCGCCGCCATCATCGTGATCCTCATGGACGAACTGCTCCAGAAGGGTTACGGTCTCGGCTCCGGTATCTCGCTCTTCATGTCGACCAACATCTGCGAGTCGATCTTCTGGAAGTGCTTTGCCCCAACCACGGTCAACAGAGGCCGCGGCTCCGAGTTCGAAGGCGCCATCCTCGCCATGGTCCACCTGCTCATCACCAAGAAGGACAAGCGCTACGCGCTCGTCGAGGCCTTCTACAGAGACAACGCGCCAAACATGTCCCAGGTCCTCGCCACCGCCACCGTCTTCTGCACTGTCATCTACCTCCAGTCGCTCAAGATCGAGCTGCCGATCAAGTCCACCCGCCAGCGCGGTCCTTACGGCCTCTACCCGATCAGACTCTTCTACACCTCCAACATGCCGATCATGCTCGAGTCCGCCCTCTCCTCGAACATCTTCATCATCTCCCAGATGCTCTACTCCAAGTTCCCTACCTCCCCGCTCACCAGACTCCTCGGCGTCTGGCAGCCGCTCCAAGGTAACGGTCAGCTCATGGCCGTCTCGGGACTCTCCTACTACATGCAGCCGCCTCCTAACATGCAGGCCGCCCTGCTCGACCCGATCAGAACCGTCGTGTACATCACGTTCGTTCTCTCCGCCTGCGCCTTCTTCTCCAAGACCTGGATCGAGGTCAGCGGCACCTCGCCTAGAGACGTTGCCCGCCAGTTCAAGGAGCAGGGACTCACCATCGCCGGCCACAGAGAGACCAGCGTCTACAAGGAGCTCAAGAAGGTCATTCCAACCGCTGCCGCCTTTGGTGGCGCCACCATCGGCGCCCTCACCGTCGTCAGCGACATGTGCGGCTGCCTCAACTCGGGCTCGTCCATCCTGCTCGCCGTCACTACTATCTACGGCTACCACGAGATCGCTGCCAAGGAGGGAGGATTCGGAAAGAGCGTTGCCTCTGGCTTCGCTGACCTGTCCACGTAGGCAGTTCAATTGTAACACAACAACCACAACCAACATCATATACAGCCAATAAAGACTTAAAATGTACGTACATACCATACCATACCATACCATACCTACCGTGGGGGGGGGGGGCAGTTGGCGCTTAATTTTTTTTTTTTTTACCTTCACCATTTTTTCCCCCTCTATATATATCACCATGGGACAGAGACGGATCAGGAGCGTGTCGATCTCGAAGCCGATCGTTTACGGCAACTGGGCCGAAAAGGTCTCCGAAAGCAATCCCTTGCCTGCAGGGGCACCGCAGGACCACACACACATCTGGACGCTGTTCGTCAGGGACGCCACGGGGCAAGACCTGTCCCAGTACGTTAAAAAGGTCGTCTTCAAGCTCCACGAGACGTACCCGAACCCGACGAGGACGATCGAGCAGCCGCCGTTCCAACTCACCGAGACTGGCTGGGGTGAGTTCGAGGTTGTCATCAAGATCTACTTCAACAGCGCCTGCGGAGAGAAGAACGTGACGCTGTACCACAACATCAAGCTGCACCCGTACCCGAACGAGGTCAAGCAGGAGGGAAACACGACGGGCCGGGTCGAGAGCACGCTGTACGACGAGATCGTGTTCAACGAGCCGACGGAGGCCATGTTCAAACTGCTGACCTCGAAGCCCGGCAGCATGCTGCCGTACAAGTCGGACAAGACGCCGTTCACGAAGGAGCACGAGCGCGAGGAGGTCGACCGGGTCGACAAGGCGCTCGAGGAGCTGCTGGCAGAGACGGAGCGCCGCAAGGAGGAGTTCAAGC
This sequence comes from Xiuguozyma silvatica, assembly GCA_018344475.1. Taxonomy (NCBI): domain Eukaryota; kingdom Fungi; phylum Ascomycota; class Pichiomycetes; order Pichiales; family Pichiaceae; genus Xiuguozyma; species Xiuguozyma silvatica. Next base: position 11,861 of record JADIOY010000221.1, on the reverse strand, counting down.
AGCTACAGGCCGAGCGCGAGGCTCTGGTGGGGAACTAGGCCACTTAGTTTGTATCATAATGTATTATTACTCTCCCAGTTGTGTGTGCGTGCGTGTGTATGCGTGTGTGTGTGTGTGAACTATGTATCCATGGCGCCAATGTACTTGGCGACCTCGGCGACCACCACTTCCAGGTCGCGGTGGTGCCCGTCGTAGTCGATGCAGATGCGTGCGACCTCGTTTCCCTCGGCGTTAAAGAAGACCACCGCATTCAGCGGGTAGACGCCGCCGCCGAGCGGGTCCTCCAGCTTGAGCGCCTTTGCGAGCTCCCCTGTGCGGTCCAGAGCTAAAGGAACACCCAGCGTGTTCCCTGACCACTCCGGCGTGAGCCCCACGAGCTGTGGGACGGCTTCAGCAGCCATCTTTTGCATAGCAAGCTGGAGCCGCCGCACGGTTTTGTCTGTGCAGGCGAAACTAGCCAGAACCACGGGCCGGCCAGCCTCGGGCCTCCCACCGCGCCATACAACGTCACTTCCAACGGCCCTTAGAGCAGTTTGAAGGTTGCGCTTCTCCTCTAAAGCCTGCGTAATGACAATGTCAGGAATGTGAATAGAGGCCGAGGGAAGCAGCGGGACAAGCCCCTGCGGCTGTTCAAAACACCCTGACCGGCCAGTATCTCTCCTTTTGGCCGGAACATCGAGCCCGTCAAAGCTGGCACTCTCGCGAGACCGTTTAAGCATCGGGTTGTAGCAATGATGACCAGGAAGAAAAGAGTCCCTTGTGAGAGAGAGAAATAGAGAGAAAGAGAGGGATTGATCTATCGCGAAAAGAGAAAAAATTCAGAGGCTGTACTGTACGCGCGCGTTCCCACAACTTTTTAAAGTTAGTACTCACTGCCCTTAAATTCACTCCTCCCTCCCCCGCAATTCTTTACTACCGCCTATCATGGAAAAACCGCTCATCTCGGCGATCTACCTCGCCAAGTTCGACGTCCACTCCGGCTACGAGCTCACGTGGTTCAAGAGCAACAACGAGCAGATTTACAGCTCGAAGAACCTTGAATTCAAGGCGCTGCCGTCCGGCCTCCACGCCCTCTCCAGCGATACTATATGCTTTGTTCAGCAGAAGGGCGGCTTCCCAGAGGTCATATCGACGGTAACTGACCTGCTCTATGGCATCTCCGTGTTCCGGCAGAACTCGGACGACCAGAAGATGCGCACAGATGCCTCGACGGGTACGCAGTCCGTCGACAGGGCCAGCGTCAAGCTGTACTCTCTCGGAGTTCTGATCGACCCGGAGCACATCTACAGCAACCAACAACCTTCCTCGACGCTCCCTTGGAAGCCCAAGATCTACGCGGCCTGCTGGAAACACCGCGCCGAGCTCGGCAGACTGCTTGAACGGTTCATGCACTGCAACTCAGTCGACGAGGAGCACAAGTTCTACTCCCAGTTCGAGGCGTACTTCGACCAGTACCGTTACAAGGTCATCAAGTCTCTGTCTCCGGATCCGCCGAACCTCCCGAACATACCGTCCCCGCGTGCAGCTACCGCAGCCACTGCAGACCCGTACGATAAGATGGAAGAGCCGAACCCTCAGGGGCTCAATTCACCCCCTGCCACTGCATCCATCGCCTCCTCGCTCCCACAACACTCGGACCACATGGTCTACGGCCTGCTCGACCTCTTCCGGATCCTGGGCCCAATGCTCTACCGCATCTGGAAGCTTTCGTTGTTGCGTAGGAAGATCATCTTCTCGTGTTCTACCGCTGCCCACTCGATGAACGAGGACAACGTGCTCAAGATCGAGGATCTCTGCCGCTTCCTCTACTCGACGAGTCTCATCTCGGCGGTCCCTAAAGAGCTCAAACCTGCCCTCCAGAAGAGCGGCGTCCGCAACATCGGCCACCTCGAGTTCCACACCCCAATATACAACCTCTGCGTCAACGACATCTCGCTGCTCAAGGGTGCCAACGACGGGTTCCTGGCCTCCACTACCGACCAGATCATCCTCGAGAAGCCAGAGCTCTACGACTACTGCATCAGGCTCCCCGCCACCAAGACGTGCGAGATCAAGCTCGAGATCATCAAGGCCGTAGACAACTCCAACAAGCTCGCGACACACCGCGACTTTGAGACCTTCGAGACCGTCAAGAGGATCGTCACCAAGAAGGCCGAGCAGGACCGCGGCCTACCGAACCAATCCACCGAGACGCTCAACGAGCTCGGTGAGCACGATGTCACACCACAGGTGACTGGTTCATCGTCCATCACTTCTGGCACGTCCGCCAACGGCAACAACCCACCACCACCACCACCGCCATCTGCTGGTCAGGAGGAGGGGACGGGGGCGGGGGCGGGGGCGGCAGCGGACAGTTTCTTCCCACCGTACTACGCGGCCCTCAGCGAAGGCGCTTCCATCAGCGAGATGGTCTGGGAGGGACTCTCCTGGTGGGCCACAGCGGGTGCATCGTCGCAGGAGTCGAACGAAGAGTATCGTCTTGAGCTTGCCGCATTCGAAGGAGTCAATGTCGAGGACCCGGTCGATATGGTGCTGGCCCTCGTGGGATACTTCCAGAAGCAGACGACGCGCCTGTTCAATATGCTTGTGGAGATCCTCGCCAACGACGACGCCGACGAGGCCAACGAGCACTCTCTAGAGGACACATCGACCGATACAGTTGTGATCCACCACCCTACGGACAGCTTCGACGACGACGAGGAGACCGAGCGGCTTCTCCGTCACGGTTCCAGCGACCACGCCGTCTGGGTGCGGCCCCAGGACATGCACGAGATGGGTTTGGATCCATACAGCCAGGCCGACCGCCAGTTCCTCGTCGAACTGATCCAGATCTGGTGGGGACGTGAGGCACGCGTCGGCAGTGCATGTGGCAAGCTGTGCTGCTGGAAATAGAACGAGATAACGAGGGAGTTTTGATCCATAGTGGTTTTGAAAACGTTAATATGTATAAGGCGGTAATTATGAAAACTTTAGACAGGAGAAGGTGGGGAAGCGAAATGGCCTATGACGGTGGACCCGAGGATGTGGTGTCAGAGGTGAACGCCACGTTCTGACCTTCCTTAACCATGCTCTCCGTCAGGGCAACGGCCTCAGGGTCCATGTTTCCCTGAGGCAGCGGATTGGAATGCTCGGTGCCCTTCTTACCCATGGCCTTGTCCCAGACGGGCTTTGCCTCAACTTTGAGCCAGTGCTTGAACCGGTCCGAAGCGTTTGTGAAGTTATCCAAGGCGGGTCTGACGTCCAGGAAGAACGTTGGCATCCCTTCCTCCTCAGGGCCACTGTAGTAGTCGATCACGTAGCGCACCTGGTTCCAGTTGCCCCTGCCGTCGGCACGGAGAACGGTCCAGTCGTGGCGGTCGAATGGCGGCTCAGGATCAAACTTCTCAGGGAAGTACTTGCCGAGCGTCGTGATGGACTTGGCACGCGGTGACATCTTGTCCGGCCGGCCCGTGAACTTGAGCAGCCGCGGCTCCGTGTGCGTCTGCTCCGTGTGTGGCTCCTCCCACTCGAGGATCTGACCCCAGGCACCCTCGTTCAGAAAGTTGTGGATACTCACCATCGACTCGACGTCCTCCTCGGGTACGTCGCCCTTGCCCTTCTTGATCATTGCGTTAAACATCTGCTGAGGCGACGGGTACTCCCAGACGCCCTCGTCGCCGTCCTCGCCCTTCGGGATCGTCGACGAGGTCTTTTCGGTCGGAAGATCAATCTTCTGGCCCGGCGCCTTCTGCGATGGCAACTGGTACGGCATGTTATTGGCAGGGTTGATGTCGTCAGAAGATGGCATGGCAATTCCAGCAGAGCCTGCCGCACCGCTACCGCCTTTAACCACGGGGCAAGAGCCGCCAGAGGAGCTCAGGTTCTTACCCATCACTGGACAGGATCCTTGAGAGGAGAGGCTGGCATTCTTGCCCTTGTGGTTGACGGGACACCCGCGGTGATCACCTTTGTGGCTGTCGCTGTTGTGACGAACTGGACACTGCTTCTGATCTGCTGCAGGACCTTTCGATCCGGCGTCTGCTGGCGAGTCAGCCCAAAAGAATCCCATTGCAATAACAAGAAAAGATGTAGATTGAGGGCTTAAATTTGAGGGCTTAATAATTTTTTAGAAGAGGGAGGAAAAAAAAAAAAGAAAAAAAAAAAAGGCACCGCCTGGAGATCTTGGAGTGAAAAATTCAAGGAAGTCTTTTGGGTGAAAAATTATAGTGAGGGCCAGCGCGCTTAGTTAAGCTATTATACAACCGTGTCACATTATGGCCGAGACAGAAGAAGAGATCATTGCAAGACAGAAGAAGGAGAAGCGGGACTTGGTGGCTACCACGACCGGCATGAAGAAGCAGGCCAATAAGAAAACGAGGAAGAAGGTCAACAAGCAGGTCCAGGAGATGGAGGAGGCACTTGAAAAGCGCCATGCCGAGGAGCTCAAGGCCTTTAGATCTGGCGACGCCGACGAGGACGCCGACGAGGACTTGGACGATCTCGACGGTGAATTGGATGATGAAGACAGCGATGAGTTGACCCCCGCCGAGCTTTTGGCCCAGCTTGAGCTCTCTGAGAAGGCCCAGGCACCGGCTAAGGAGACGGCCAAGAATGCCGAGAAGTCCGCCAATGCACCTAAGAAGCACCGCAACAGACAGAAGGAGCGTCTGGCGAAGCGCGATGCCGCCATCAAAGATGCCCAAGAGAAGGCGAGGGCCGAAGCTGCCACGATGCCGGACAGAAGAGAGATCGAGATGAACAACCTCAAGGAGCTCTGCGACCTGAAGGGCCTCGAGCAGTATGACATTCCTCCAGACGGACACTGCCTGTTTGCGTCGATCGCTGACCAGTTGCAGCTGCGTCACGACATTGATATCAGTGTTCCAGAGCTGAGACGCCAGGCTGCCGAGTACATCCGCAGCGACCCAGATACGTTCATCCCGTTCCTCTTCGACGAGAAGACGATGAGCTTGAAAGACGTCGGCGAGTACACGAAGGAGCTCGAGACGACGCCGATGTGGGGCGGCGACCTCGAGATCCTGGCACTGGCCAAAGTGTTTGACTGTCCCATCAGTGTTCTTATGAGCGGCCGTGCTCCACTCGTCATGAACGAGGACGGCCAGCAGCCGGAGCTCAAGATCGTCTACTACCAGCACAGTTTCGGCCTCGGCGAGCACTACAACTCGCTGAGAGATGCCCAGAGTGCCGAGCTGGAGACGGATGAGGCTGCGGCGGCTGCAACGGCTGCAGAGGCTTCTGAAAACGATGCCGCAACCGACAACGTTGCCTCCATTGAGCACGACAAAGAAGAGCTCGAGAGACTCGATGAGTTCGTTTGATCAGGGGTGTTCTATATACAGTTATGTACAGGTATTATTTTTAGCGCTTCTTCATGGCAGCAGCCTTGAAGGTAAGCATATCGCTGTCCTCAACGATGTAGTTCTTGCCCACGCGGTGGACCTTGCCCTTGGCGCGCAGGGCCTTCTCGTCGAACGGCGGCTTCATCTCGGCGACGTCATCGTACTTGATCATCTCGGCGTTGATGAACGTCTTCTCAAAGTCTGTGTGGATGACGCCCGCAGCGGCCGGCGCGGAAGTGCCCTCTCTGATCGTCCACTGCCTGCTCTCAATCGGGCCGCACGTGAAGTAGCTGATTAGGTGCAGAGCGTTGCGCATCGCCTGAATGATCTGCGGAAGTGCCGAGTGCGGGTCGTTGTCGACTTGTTCGTCGGCGAGCCGCGACTCGTAGGAGGCAGAGAACGGAATAACGGGGCTTCCTGGAGCGAACTCCTTGACCCAGTCGTTGATCTCCTGCAGTCCCTCCTGGCTTCCACCGAGGTAGCCGTCCTCGCTCATGTTGGCCAGGAAGACGGACGGTTTCGTGCTCAAGAAGTTCTGAGAGTTCAGGATATCGATCTCGTCGTCCTCCCAGTCCTTCTTGTTGATGATCCGCTGGCCGCTGATCAGCACGTCGTATGCCTTCTCGAGGGTCTTTGCCTCGAGCTCGAGCTGAACGAGCTGGTCCATATGTGCACCTCTATTCTTGAGCATCTTTTCGAGCCGCTCCTGAGCGTTCTCGATGAACTCCATGTCTTTCAAAAGCAGCTCGTCCTGCACGATCGTCAGGTCTCTGACTGGGTCGATCGATCCCTCGATGTGCGTCACCTCAGGGTCCTTGAACGTCCTCACCACTTGGAAGATGCCGTCGACGGCCCTGATGTCAGCCAGGAAAGCGTTACCGAGACCCTTGTTGTCCGAGGCTCCCCGGACAAGGCCGGCAATGTCGAAGATCTTGAGCACAGACTGGACCTTCTTCTCCGACCCGTACAGCTCTACAAGGTGGTCCAGCTTGGCGTTGGGAACGAGGACCCTGGCCTCTTCGGGCTTGATGGTAGCGAAGGGGTAGTTGGCCGGGTTTCCCAGTTTACTCTTAGTAATAGCTTGAAAAAAAGTGGATTTCCCCACATTTGCAAGGCCGACAATGCCGCTGGTGAGGTTGTTCGATGGCCGGCCAAACAGCTTCGGCATCTTGGCGGCGACCTTCGTCGAGTAAGCTCTCAACATAGTGATGGGGAGAGGTGAAAAAAAAAAATAATCAAAGAGAAATCCTTGAAATCCTTGCTTGATGCTACAGGGTGTGTGTGCTACCATATGATCCAAAATCCTAACGACCTTATTATCTCCAATAACCTCTCGGCTGTGCTCGACACAGCCGAGACTAGAAACGATGCCCCGCCTTGAAGGCAGGGGCCAGAACAACGGATATAAAGTATGCGTTGGGTAGTGCGTGTATACGTGTGTATGTGAGTGTGAGTGTGAGTGTGTGTAATTCGTGTGAAGCGGGGCCCGCGATCGTCACCAGCCTGGCTGGTGAGTTTTGTGTGTATGTAGGTACGATCGGAGAGGGACAACCCTTAGCAAAGCTAGCGCCCACATCAGACCTTTCTTCTCTTGACGTCGCGGTCCTCGAAGTAGGCTGGGACAGGCCTGAGCGGGGTGACAGCAGACAGCGCGACCGGCGTGGTGCCCGGGGTCGGCAGGAGCATGGACACGGCAGAGTGCGAGCGGCCATGGCGTCCGCCCAAGACTGGGGTGACGGGCGAGGTCTGGTGCGTTGGCGAGGCCACTGGGGACATCGGCAGAGCGCGGGCGAACGACTCGAGAGTAGGCACAGCCGGCTGAGGAGTACGTCCGAGGCGGAAGGCGAGGCGCTCCTTAGCATAGGAGGCTGCGAGGCCGACCAGGTTGCGCACGACAGGCTGTGGTCCTCCCTCGAGGTACCTGTAGTGCATGGCTGCCGGCATCGAGCCGACGGCCTTGAGCAGGAGCGTATCGAGCTCGCCAAAGCGGTGCGGCCGGATGTGGCGCAAGTTGAGCATGGCAACGTTCGTCACGAGGATGGCGGAAGCGGCGATGGCGGAGGCCTCATAGTTGAGAGCGATCTCGGGCTTGAAGTGTGCGAGCTCGCAGAGGAACAGGGCGCCGAGGCGGCGCTCGGTGTTGTTTGGCTCTGCCGAGTTCAAAAAGAGGTCGAGGAAGGCCTCGGTAGTAGGGAACGAGAGATCCCAGCCGAGCTTGTTGAGAACGTGGGACTCGGTTGCAAGGAACTCCTTGCGGTCCTTGGACTCGTAGCCGGCGCGGCGCAAAAGAGCGTCGCAGAGCTTACCCTTGGGCTTGTTCTCGTTGTACTTGGAAGCGATCCAGAGGCAGCAGAAGGCCACCATGCGGTAGTGCTGGCGGTCGATGCTCTGCTTGGAGGCGTAGGCGTCGAGCATGTGCACTGCCAGAGAGAACGTGCTCGACTGCCACCCGAGGCGGACGCAGACGTCGTAGAGAGAGTTGAGCGAACTGAGTCGCAGCGCCGTGTGCTGTGCGACGGGCTGGCCGACGGCGGGCTCGTTCGAGATCTCGATCTCGACGAGGTGGAAGTGAATCGAGCCCCGGTACTCTCGGAGCGTCTGCTGGTGTGCCTGGGTCTCGAAGAAGCGGCGGATGGCTCCCTCAGAGACGCTGTTGGAGGCGGCTAGGGACATGGTGGAGAAAGAGTGTGACGAAGATGAAATGGATGAATTGGGTGGATCGGGTGAATCTGGGCGAATTCGGTGGGCACAGGCTTACCTGATGGTATCTGTCGGCCTTTTGGGATGAATCAAGTGGGTGGTGTGTTTTGGTTTGGTGGATATACTATAGTTTAGGTGGGAATGCGTGGTTGGGCTACTGGAGCCAAAATGATAGAGACTGCCTATTATTTTTCACTCCATACAAAGCTGGCGAAGCGTGGAGACGAGAAGAGGCGGTGGTGGACAGTTGGATCCGAGATGGAAATAGGATCGACGTCTGAACAGGCAGGTCAAGAAGTACAAAGAAGGGAAAGACGCCAGGTCTGGGGGATGGACGACTTATATATAAAAAACCGCCTGCTGTACCACCTTGCTGTAAAGAATCCACTGGGGACCTTTTTCGGTTTTTTTCATTCTCACCTTTCTTTTCGGCACCCACCGGGTCTCGCCTCACTAGGCACCGACCCACCTGGGCAAAAGCAAAAAAAAGAAGTTTGCAACTCCCTCACCCACTCACTGCCGAGCCCGATCTCTCCCCCCTCCCCTCTGGCTCCTTCTCCTCCCCTTTGCTCTGCCGCACAGCATATAGCAGCCGCAGGTTTTTTTTTTTTGTTTTTGGTAGTTTTCTTTTTTTTTCCTGCTTTTCCATTGTATCGCATCCTCCCGAGCCCATGCTGCACCTGCCAAACCAGGCCGACGAAGGCGGGGCTCAAAAATTGAGCCCAAGCAACCTTTGGAGATTGCACGCTGGGCCTCTGGGTTGGGCCTTCCGTAGGAAACCGGGCTTGCCGTACAACGTCCCAAGTCCAGGTCCAAATTCTGAGCATTCCACTTAGATTATCGCCTCATTTACTGTAGCAAGTGGATCCGCACGGGACAATGGAGACAACCACCATTACACCCAGTCTGTTTCGATGCTTTCCTGATTTCCAGGTTCTATGCACCACCTGTCCTGTCCTCCTGTCCTGCACCTGTTCTCCTGTCCGCTTTTCCACACCCCTCTCTGGCTCCCTGGGGTCTGTCCCACACGAGTCTGCCTGTGGGCTACCTGTGGGCTACCTGTGGGATGCCTGTGGGTTGTTTGTTGCATGGGGCCGCTGCTACATATGGCTAACAATAGGTTCCTGGCGGCACTGGCGCTCTCTATGTGACACCATCGCACAGCGTCAGAGATCACATCACTACAGCAAAAGCAGCACTCGCCAGCCTTATCATATCTCTATTACTACCGGCTCGGTTGTAGTCAAGGCAGCCAGCAAACGATACATTGACCCATTTCATCGCCCTCCATTGGCAACTCCCGAGGCAGAACAGATTGTCTGACGAGACAACCGATCTTTCTTTTTTGCTCCTCCTTTTTGAGCCTCCCAGCTGCTCCAACCTTTTTTTTTTTCAATTAGACATCGAGCGACAACTCCAGAGCCAATGCGATCAGGTCCCTCCGGGCAGAAATCACAGGCATGAGCGAGCGGGCATGAGCGAGCGGGCATGAGCGAGCGGGCATGAGCCTGAGCTCATGTGCATCCTGGCTCATACTGTCGCCCGAGCTCTTCCATTCCCTCATTTCAAAAGAAACCGCCTCTTTCCTGATTCTCGTGGGCCGAGTAACCAAAACCAGCCTCATTCAAGGAAAGCGCCATTCCCACACTCTTGAAACCGAGAAACGTTGCCCAGCAGCGCGTGCAAAAAAAAAAAACTTGGAGTCCTGACCTGAGGAGAGCTGGCTCCGTTCGGGAGCGTCTAAATTCCTTCCACTAGCACAGCCTTGACTCTCTTCAACTGTAGAAGGACCTCTTCATTCCATTGTAATGGAGCGTCTAAATTTCTTCCACGAACATAGCTTTGACTCTCTTCAACTGTGGAAAGGACCTCTTCATTCCATTCTGATGGAGTGAGACCAATCTGGAATGTTCGGCACGCCACTGCATTCCACAGTCTTTTCTGACCGTTGACTGGAAGTCAACGGCTCTCCTCGCTACCTACCAGAATTCCCCAGATCCCATTCGATGCCGGTGCCCGAATCCTACTTAGTGTTTATTTTTCAACCTCTCCGGACAGGAGCCGGGCGTGAGCCAGTACTCCAGGCCATCCAGCCACCCCCCACACTTCCTAGTTCCACTTCCTGGTTCTACCTCCTGGCCCTCCTGGCCGGGCCTGATCGATATCAAACTGTGCGCCGCAGTATCTACAATTCTGTAATTCACGAGTGTCTGGCGCCGCTCGGATCCGGAACCCCCCACTCTGCCAACCCGTAGAACCCTTTCCACTACCACTACCCCTCCTTCGCTGCCCAAGACCTCGCACCGCTTTCATGGGGCTCGACACTTACGAGTAAAGCACGCGATTACGATAACCATCAAAGTTTCTGATCGGCATCCCGAGTGCACCATCCGGTGCCAACCCCTAATTCCCTCATTCGATCTGCCTCGACCTGCCTCAGGAAGCCCTGGGCTTTTTGCTTGGCTACGCTAGACAGAGACTCTCCGCTCCTTTCTGTGTAAAAAAAAGAAGCTCCGCTATCTTCTGGAGGTGCAGCACCGCTGCCGCCAAGATAGTCTCATAGTGTGATTTTTGCTCTGAAAAAAGAAAGGCCGACTTGTAAAAAAGTGCGAAAATTGGAAGCTCCAGACTGGTGGAGCCCGACTGGTGGGAGCCCGAGCACCTTGGGAAAAGAAATGAAAAATTGAGCTTTTGGATCGGTGCACTACTAAACTGCTGAAAAAAAAAAAATCCTGTCGTCCCCTTCAGATCTGGGCTGATCTGGGCTGATCTCGCACACAAACATCGGCGGCCTCGTATCACCGTTACAACCGTCGAGTGTTGCAAGAGCCTACATGTAACTATTTGTTCGCTGGGTTGAAAGATGCACGGACCCTACCAACGATCGAGATCTGGCCTAGACCTACCCAGCTCCTCCTGCCTAGACGGCGCCGATTACCGCCTGACATGTTTGTACGGCTTCTAAAACGTGCCCAATTGCCATGACCAAAGTTCCAGCCAAAGCCCTCTCTACACAGCCCGAGACAAGCCCCACAGAGCATTCCTCCGTAACTTTCGGTCTTGTACATCGACCTCTCGCTTAGTTGACCCCGATACGGCTTTCCCGCACACTGGACTTTAACTCTTCCCACTTTACGAGGCCGAGCCGGCCCTGGCCACCGATCCATTACCTTGCCTATATAGGAAATCTTAGGGAATTCGCACCATGCACTCGTATTGTAATGTGTCCGGGTCCCGCCTGCTGGGCTAGTTGCGGGTCCTGACTCTAAGAGTGGCCCCTCCCGTCCCACCTGTAGGATCATGCCGGACCCGGTGTTTCTTTTTCTTGGCACCCGTCCACCCCGCAGACAATTAATCTCCTCGGCAACTGACTGCGTCCTCATATGCGTAAACCGTCAAGAACACACACTATCGTGCTCGTCCCGAGGACATCTTCGAGATTCAACGGCGGCGCTCACGAGCAACCACAAGAGCTAACCTAAGGTTGAGCCCGTCAAACGCCATTTGGTTCACATCGTAGCCTACCAGCAATTGTGCCTGCCTTTCGCCCTCAACCACTCAACGGAGCTTCCTGCCTGAAAAAGAGGTTCTCCCTCCGATCCTCGCCCAATCTGCTCGTTTCTTTTGACGCCACCTTTGGCTCGGTCCCCTCCTCGTCCTCTATTAAATGAAGTCCCCTCATGAAGGTGTGTGTAACCATGGTTTTTTTCACGGCTGAGTGCGAAAAGAAAGAAAAAAAAATCTTCCTACACTTCCCAATTAGGTAAAGCAATTCATAGTGAGCTACGGCTGGGAGTGGGGGTGGAGGCGGGGGCGGGGGAG
>JADIOY010000220.1:0-16124 GCA_018344475.1 Xiuguozyma silvatica | reverse complement strand
GGGGGGGGGGGGGGGGGTCACCCCTATTATAGTTAGGTAGCTAGGTAGCTAGGGCTATTGGTAGCTAGGGCTATTGCTAGAGATACGTGTGAAAATAGAAATCTAATGCTCAGTCCGGTCAGCCAGTCTAACTGGCAGTCTCATTGTAGTGACCGTCCTTCCAGTCCCAGTAGAACGACAGGTACTGCGGGTAATCATCGCTCACCTTGCACTGGCTCTTGAACGACTCGTGCCGGGCCAGCTTCCTGTAGAACTGTTCCATGAACGTCTCCAGCTTGCACGTCATGTAGGGCCCGTCCTGGCAGTTCTTGAGCGGCAGCACAGCGTCGTTCAGCAGAACCCGCAGGAACTTCTCCCCGGTCTTCTTGTCCTTGATTCTTTCGATGATCAGGTGGGCAGCCATCGGGATGATCTCGGACGTCTTAAAGAACCGGCTGTAGTCAACCTTGTCGATCGATAGCGGCTCCGTTTGCCAGTCGTATGCACCCATTGCGTTCAGCATGTACAGGATGTCCGTGTCGTGAGCAAAGTTCAGCCACATCTTCTGCTTGTCCTCGGAGTCGGCGGCAGCCTCGTCATCGCTCAGGAGTGCCAGCGTCGCGTTGACGTGGACAGCGCCGAGGTTGAAAGCGTAGGCCTGCATGGCATCTGCATACCACATGTTCAGGTCCCAGACATACTCACGCTCGATGATGGCGTTCATCGACAGCGCCTCGCACACGTCACTGTATCCTCTGGCGTTCATCTCGTAGGCGCAGTACTGGATCAGGTAGTCGACGTCTGTGGCATTCAGAGAGAATCCAGGCGACATCCGGTTGAGTCTCTTGGCCTCCTCGTCCATGATCACAGGAATGTACCGCTCGGCATAGCTGGTCGACTCATCGAACGGCGAGCACGATGTGGCGGTCGTTAGCGTATTGTATCCCATGTACTCTTCCTCGGGAAGAACCACCATTCTCAGCATAGGGTCTGTGCCGTTGTGGCCCATGAATCCTTCGCTGAATGCCGCGGCAGAGTCTGCAACACGCTGCTGGCCGCTCGTAAAGACCGGAATGGTCTTGTTCTCGTCGTACAGAGCACTGTACTTCTCGCGGAACTTCTTGCCGAACTTGCGCAGTCCGCTGACTCCAGCGTACGGCGAGGTGTTGTTCACCAACAGGTCGAGCTGCTCGGCAGGGTCATCCACAAAGTACTCCCAGTCTTCGACGAATGCAAGCGGGCCGGTGTAGTTCTTGACATCCATACCCTTAAGCTTGTTGTAGGTGGCATTGAGCGTCACGCTGAGCGACGTCGATGGGTATCTCTCGCCGTGGCGCGACAGCAGGAACACCCGGTCAACCTCGAGAGATTCGGGAAGCTCGCTGTACTCTATACCAAAGCCGCTCGCCTGGACGTACGGGCCGATGGCACCCATGTGCTTGAGAAGGTTCTTCTGCTCGTCGGAGTCCTGCCAAGCAGTTTTCTCGCTGGCCTCGAAGCCCCAGTTGCCAAGGGTCACATTGGCATCGTAGTCATAGGTTTTGAATGCATGGGCACTGTCGAGCAGTTCGAGGATGCTCAAGGCAGTGAGCCAGTTTGGAAGGACCATTCTCGATGAAGCGTGTTCGATGCAACCAAACCAACTCCAAGGACGGGGTGGGGTACCAGGCACACATTTATAGTCGTCCGAGTGTGTCTAGGTCGCATTGCTGTCGCAATTTCTCGCTGAGGCACCGCAGACAATGATAAATCAGAAAGATAAGCCCGAAAGGTCACACGAGTTTAAATGTTACATGCAGTTCTTACTGCATGGTCCCCTGAAGTAGGAAATAATAATGTCCGGATGCGGCCATAATACCAGGGACGGAGAGCATGGTCTGGGCGGAGCCTTTAGGGGATTCCCATAAGGGTGTAGTTTGAAAGTATGGTTCAAGAGTATAGTTGAAGAGTGTAGCCAGTATACTGGGAAACATCCAATGGCTACAGTGGTTCACGCTGCACCAGGGGTAGCGACCTCTTTAACACCCCGCATTTTTCATCTCTCACAGGTGGGGAATGTTACATCGGTCTCGGCTGCGGGCTCGAACAATGCCCGACGATTTCCAAAACCGCAAAAACCGCATAAATCCAGGCTTTGCCCTTGTGCGAGTAATTTACACAGAGTATATTGCAATTTTCGAGCATTTAGAAGCAGACTGCACCACAGACCATCCATCCCACACCGGCTCGTATCTAAGCCCGTGAGTAGCCCGAGCCCATTTCTTTCCTTGAACTGTGCGCTTCCCGATTCGGCAATGTGTGAGGAAAAAAAAATCTGAAAAAATTCAGTCGATCTAAAGTGTATAGAAGGAAGAACAGCTTAGTTACAGATCAGATGTCTGAAATCAGCAAGCTTTTCTCCGGCTCCAAAGATGCCGGCGTTTCATCTCTGTTTGCTCATGAAAGCAAACTGAAGGCTGTGAAGCCGAAGAGAAGAACCGTCGTTAAGGCCCGCAAGCCTTCCAAGAAGGAGGACGACGATGTTAAGGAGGACTCCGAAGAGTCTGAAGAGGAGGTCGAGGAGCCCGTCAAGGAGGTCCAGAGACCAAAGAAGAAGAGAAAGGTCGAGGACGATGCCTCTCTTGAGGATAACTACATGAAGAAGCTGGTGGAGGAGCCTGAGGAGGAGCCTGAGGAGGAGCCTGAGGAGAAGACCGAGGAGACTGAGGAGACTGAGGAGACTGATGATAAGACTGAGGAGACTGATGACGAGGACGTCCAGGCGGCTATTCAGGCTGCCACCGCAACCGCCGCTCCAGCCAAGACGCTCGATCTCAAGTCGAAAGAGCTCCAGAAGGCAGAGAGAACTGTCTTTGTCGGAAACGTTCCACAGGCCGCCATGGAGAATAAGCGATCCATCAAGAGCTTCAAGCAGCTCTTTGGAAACTTCGTCAAGAAAGAAGACGAGGAGATCCAGCCCGTCGAGTCGCTGCGGTTCCGTTCGCTGCATAAGCAGAGTGGTGCTCCACGCCGTGCTGCCTACATCACCAAGGACCTCGAGGACAACTCCACCGTGAACGCATACGTCGTCTTCAAGAAGCCCGAGGACTCCATCAAGGCCACTAAGCTCAACGGTACCGAGTACCTCTCGCACCACCTGCGTGTCGACCACCTGACTCACCCAGGTGCCCAGGACAACAAGCGTTGCGTTTTTATCGGCAACCTTGACTTTGAGGAGGTCGAGGAGACCCTCTGGAAGTACTTCAACAAGACCCTCGGCGAGAAGGGCGGAGACTCCATCGTCGAGAACGTCCGCATCATCAGGGACCCAAAGATCAACTTCGGCAAGGGCTTCGCCATCGTCCAGTTTGTCGACTCCAACTACGTTGAGAAGGCCCTGCTTCTTGACGGCAAGAAGCTTGCCGGCTCTCGTCGCCAGAACCACCTGCGCATCACCCGCTGCAAGTCCTCCAAGAAGCTCCAGTCCCGTGCCCTCCGCCAGAAGAAGCGTGCCAGAGACCACTTTGACACCTCTCTCAACGAGAAGCAGCGCACCTCCGTCGGCCGTGCCCGCAAGGTGCTCGGAAAGTCCGACAAGCTCGGTGCAGGAAAGCCGGTCTTCGAAGGTGAGCGTGCCAAGAAGGGTGCCAAGATCGAAGGTATCGACAAGCGCAAGAAGAAGAAGGCCCGTACCTCTGATAGAAAGCAGCGCCGTGCTGAGGCCCGCAAGGCTCATAAATAGACTCTAGAGTATTAGTTAGGTTATTAATATTAAACAGGTGTGACACGAACGTTCTAATAAGCTAAGAGCTCCGGTTCTTCTCCGTCTTCTCACATTTGGTCTTAGTGTGCGCTCTCTTTCTCACCGTAGTGCCGCTCGCCTTCTCCTTCTCCTCGTTCTCCTCTATAATCGAGTTCGACAGCGCGTCTATCTTCTCCTGAAGCACTTTGGTCTTCTTCTCCAACTGCACCATCTCCTTCTGCATCGTCATCAGCCGCACGGCCCGCGCAAACGCATCGTCGTTACCTCCAGCACGAATGTTCTCGCTATAAGTTCCGAGTACGTCTCCGTTCTGGGCAGTGATGGTCAGTTTATCGTGACGGCAGCGTGTAACAGTCAATGCATTCGATGCCAGTGGATCGTCCTGGCTCAGGGGCTCGTTACTGTGACCTTCCTCTCCTGTAATACTAGGAGCACGGTGAACAGACACTCTTCCAGTAGTTCCCACCGAGGCCCTTGTAGTCGTGCGGGCCACAACAGGCTCTGAGTTCGATCTAGGACTTGACGACACGTTCATTGCTGCCATCTCTATCGCTTCACTGCCAGCCGGCTGTGAAGTGTTTGTTATCGTATTCATAATGTTGGGCATCGTGCGGCGATGCACGAAGGGTATGCTCGAGCTTCTCCCGCTGATGCTTCCTATAAGCCGTTTGGGGAAGGAAGGTCTACCTTCTGGATCTTCTTGGGCAGTATTGATGTTTGCGACCGTCCTCATGATCTCACCGTACTGGTCTTCGATGATCAGTTGGTTGCCATCCTCGTATCCTCTGTCTGGATACCTGACAGTGCCATCACTGTCAACAATGGGCTGCAAATCGCTGTCGCTGATCTGGTACTCAGTAAGGAGCTTCTCCATGTCCTTGTCGTTAGGCATCCGCGAGCGAATACTGTTGCGGTCGCCATCGAGCGAAACGGATCCCTCGTCCGTTGCATCAGGCAGCATGCCGAACTTGAAGTTATTGTAGTGCTTCGCGAGCATCATGATGGCGGGAGAAGAGCCGTGGACAAGCATCGATACGATAATGAGAAAGCACACAATGGGCCAGATGACTCTGATGAGATAGTACAGCTTGACCTCTTCGGGAGAATCCGGCGACGGATAGTCGGCAAGTGGACTCTCGATATCAATGTGCTCTAAGTGCTCTTCAATATTGGAGATGGCCAGAACGGCTGCAAACACAGCGCCAACACCGATAGGTCCCATGTGGCCGACGAACACAGCCTCGTGCCAGTTTCTAATGTCAGGACAGATCGGTTTGATGAGTAAGACTCCGGGCAAGCGACGGAGAAACACGACTGCAATTGCCAGAACAATGAGTCTCCAGATGCTGAGGCCAAGGGAGGAGTTGACGAACTCCTTCCAAGGCATGATAGCCCCGAGGTACACGAAGTACGAGATATTCAACAGGATCTCGAGAACGACGGAAGCATCGGAGCCCTTCTCCTGGTCCTCTGCCCAACCGTCCCAGCCGAAGGCAGTACCGGCGGCGAATGAGGCCAGAAGGTCACTCGTGCCCAGAATCGAGCCGAAACCAGCGCACATGATGGCAATAATGAAGTAGAATGCAATGAGAGACTCCTTGTCAATCAACCCGTGAGCCTTGGAGAACTGTGCCGCCTTGCAGCCGATGAATCCGATGCTGGAGCCCAGGATGATGCCGAAGATGCACTCGTACAAGAAGGCCACGCAGAGAAACTCCTCGGCGATGGCGCCGTGGTGGCCTGATTCGAGGATGAGTGCCAGCGATAAAGACACAAACGGGATGGCCATTCCATCGTTGCAGCCGGACTCGGCGGAGAGCAGGTTTCTAACGTGGGACGGAATCTTCCTGCCGAACTTACCCTTGCCGACGACGGCAGCGGCCAGCACAGGGTCTGTGGCGGAGATCGTTGCGCTGATGAGCAGTCCGTAGGTGAACTTCATGTGCGGGATGATGAGCCACACAAAGACGCCAATCAGCAGCCAGCCAATTGTCATAGTGGGGACCATCAGCGACAGGATGGACCACAGGTGGTTCTTCGGATACTTCTTGGGCAGTTCGACGACTGTGGCAAAGATGTCCAGGCAGAGCAAGATCCGGCTGATCTCAAAGGTCAATTGGAAGTTGTTCTCGGTCCAGGACTCCGGTGAGAACCACTTCAGGCAGTACGGGCCGACTATGAGGCCGTATATCGATGCAAAGACGGCCTGGCCCAGAAGCAGCCGCTCTTTTATAAACGAAGACAGCAGAGCATAGAATGCGGCGAAGCATGCCAGAATTGCGTACGCCACGTGCGGCTTAGTTGGACTGAGATGTTCCCAGACCATGCTCTGAAAGCCAACGAAGGTACCGACGGCAGGAAATGTGATACGTCCTCCCGAGGATGCCTTTAACTTGTCAAATTTAAACGGGGCCCTGGCGTGCGGCGTCTGGAGTTGCCTCATCGTGGGAGGACCGGAAACGATCCGGTGGGAAGTCCGGAAACCTCCCTAGGATTTACATCTACAATTGGGTTGATCAGACTACTTGGAAAACGTTAATATAGCATCTGGATGTCGGTATGCATTGTATTTAGGAGGATGGCAGCCGATGAGCTTAAGTTAAGCCGCTGCGGCTTTTCTGATGGACTAATGCAGGAGAAGAAAAAAATAATGCAAGGTCAGAAAAAAAGCCTTGAATGCCGCTTCAGGCCTGCTTTTTCTTGAGGGATTTCGCCAGGAACTGTTGCATAGTGAAGGTGCGCTGCTGCAAAGTGAGCAGCTGGACGGCATCATCATAGGCCTCGCCATCGGAAGGGGTGTAGGTGCGGACAGTGTTTCCAGTGAGCTTCGACTTGACGACCAGGTTGTCCCCAACAGGGGAGACCACCAGTTGGGATGGGTTGATACTCGTGGCAACCGAGAGCGCTCCGGCCGTAGCAGAGGTCGCAGAAGAGGCGGTGGCGGTGTTGATGTTCGTTGTAGATGACAACACAGCGTCTGCCTTGACATCGGGCTCAGAATGGGCCTCGACCTCGGTTTCTTCCTCGTCTTCCTCTCTAGATGGTTCCAACTTTGGCTTTGCCTTAGGCTTAGGCTTAGACTTAGACTTGGAACCAGACGTTCCCAGAGTAGACAATGGAACCGATAGAGTAGTGGTGCCAGAGCCAGCGCGAGAGCGGGTGAATGACCGACCACCGACGGACTGAAATGAGCGGTTGCTCCGGACAGTCTTGAGAATCTCTCCGTACTGATCCTCGATGATGAGGGAGGTTCCATCCTCGTATCCGGTCTTTGGAACACGGACAGTACCGTCCTTATCAATTACAGGCTCAAGGTCAGAGTCGTGGACATCATAGTTCGTGAGGACACGCTGAAGCGAGTCAGCATTCTTTCTTTGGTCCTTCTCAGTGCCTTCGACTTCGTCGGGGCTCAGTGAGACCTTTCTGACACGCTTTGCAAGCATCATGATTGCTGGGGAAGAGCCATGGACTATGATCGAGACGACAATGAGGAAGCAGACGATAGGCCAGATGCTATGGATGAGGTAGTAAAGGTGCTCACCTTCCGCGGTAGATGCATCTGGGTAGTTAGCAACTGGGCCATGCGGGATCTCGAGGATGTGTGCCTCAAGCTCAGAGATGGCCAGAATCGAGGCAAAGACGGCACCGACTCCGATGGGGCCAAAGTGGCCCACGAAGATAGCTTCGGGCCACGACTTGATATCGGGGCACATCGGCTTGATGATGGCCATGGCTGGGAGCCTCCGGAGCAGGATGACTGCTATTCCAAGCACTACCATTCTCCAGACGGGCAAGCCAAGGGCAACGTCATTGAACTGCTGCCAGGGGATGATGGCACCAAGGTAGACGAAGTAGGAAATGTTGAGCAAGAGGTCGATAACTGAGGAAGCATCGGACCCCTCCGTCTTCTTCGACACCCAGCCGTCCCAGGCGAATGCGCAGCCGGCTGCAAAGGAGGCGAGAAGGTCGTCGCAGCCGAGGATCGAACTGAAGCCGAAGACCATGAACGTGAGGATGATGTAAGAGACGAGAATAGCCTCTCTGTCGAGATATCCATGCTTTGAGGCAAACTGCGAGAGCTTTCTTCCGAGGTACCCGATGGTGCCGCCGAGGATGCAGCCGAAGCAGCACTGCCAGAGGACGGCGAGGCAGACGAAGTTCTTGGCTATGGTGGCTCCATCACCGGAGTGGAGCACGAGGTTGAGGGCCAAGTAGACGAAGGGCACTGCGAGGCCATCGTTAGCAGCCGATTCGGCGATCAGGAGGTTGCGGATATGCGCCGGAACCTTTGAACCGAACTTACCGCCGCCGACGACGGCAGTGGCGAGGACTGGGTCAGTCGCGGTGATCGTGGCAGCGATGAGCAGGCCGTCGGTGAAGTTGAGTTTGGGGAAGATCACGTAGGTGATTGCACCGATAACGAGCCATCCGATGATCATGACAGGGAGCAAAAGTGACATGACGGACCAGAAATGGTTCTTCATGTACTTTTTGGGGAGTTGAATGCCGACGACGAAGATGTCCAGGCAGATGATAATCCGGGAGAGCTCAAGGGTGAGCAGGAAGTTGTTTGGTGTCCAGGAGAGTGGATTGAACCATTTGAGGCAGTGTGGGCCGACGATAAGGCCGTAGACGGCGGCGAGGACGGCCTCACCCAGATAGAGTTGCTCCTTAACTACAGAGGAGAATAGCGAGAAGAAGGCAGCGAAGCATGCTAGGACAGCGTATGCGATGTGGGGTCTGTTTGGATAAAGCTGGGACCAGACCATACCCCGGAGGGTGTAGGGTTTAGTTGGGGTTGTTTTTTTGTGTGAGTGGAGTGTGTGCTGGCTGTCGGAAATGGCCCGCAGACAGATGGTCAGTTAAGAAAAAGAAGTGTTTAGAGGGGAGAGATGGACCCCTGAAAAAGATGTAGATAGAGCCACTAAGTGCCCCGGAAAAATTGGGCGCGCTAAATAGGGGGTGTGGGAGACTGGGTGGGGGTGTGTGGATCTCTACACGGTGGACGAATAATTGAATTTGAACACTTTCACTTGTGCTACACGGAGCATGCCTATAGTGTGGGTCTATCGTTTGGAGGGTGGTTTGCGGGTACTGCAACCCAAGTTGCCCGCGTGTTGGTTCTGAGGTATTGAACTCTGCCTCCGCAGCCCAAATCGTCTCCAAACTGAGACCAGGTTGGAGACGGGGGGTCATTACATTCTGCGCAGGTGAAGTAGCCACACTGTGCAGAGCTTGTACGTGCCATTGGAGAGGCAGAGTAAGGTAACTTCACGCTAGTTCAACCTGAATTGATAAGACCCCTTAGGTATAAGAACTGAGCAACAGTCAATCCATGAGCTAGGCAGAATTAGAGGCCGGGGAAGGGTTGCGCGTTTCCCGATCGGGAAAGAGGACGGCGTATGGGATGGGGAAGGTCAATGGATTAGGAGGGGGGAGGGGTTGTTGAGGGTGGGCTATGAACCAAGTGAAAGAAGAGGATAGAACTATACGGCACCACGGCCAAAAGCCAAGACATACACCTCACGGACCCACGGAAACACCCTCCCCTTTCCTTCTCCTTCTCCTACCCCCACCCCCCATTTCGGGCTGTGCAGATAATGAGATGTGAGATGTACGATTTTTTATACCCACAATAAGCATACATTGATATGGAGGCCAAGCAGGCGTTTGACATCATGGGCCGGCGCGGGGACGCGATTCCGTCGTCGGACGTCGAGACGGATAAGATGGAAGAGATGGACGACAAGGAGAGCGACCTCGAGCGGCTGAGCAAGAAGAGAGGGTCCGAGGAGGTCGAGAATGAGTCTGAGGACAATGAGAAGGAGGGTGTCTTGAAGAGGGCGAAGCGGGCGCTCAAGGGTGGAAAGGCAGGGTCTGAAGCCGTCGATGGCGTGTCTGACGGTGGCGCGGACGCTGGTGAAGAGGAGGACGAGGAGAGTGGCGCGGACGGCGAGGAGGAGAGCGAGGACGAGGCTGCCCGGAAGGCGGCCTTGGAGAAGGAGGAGGAGGACAACGAGCAGGAGCAGGAGCGACAGAGCGCAGTGGGCGAGCTGAAGGAGATCGAGATCGGATTCGCTCACTTGAAGGACAAGCTGTACGAGACGCAGATGAAGAAGCTTGAGTTTGAGCTGAAGCTGTGCGAGATGAACAAGCACCCGGACTTCCTGTACTTTATGAAGCTGATCGACGAGAACTTCAACGGGCAGATCCAGCGGAGCATCAACATGCAGAAGTACAAGCTGCGGTGCCTGGACAACCAGACGCGGGCGTCGCGGGTGGCTGCGCACCAGCAGTGGATCAAGCAGGGAGAGGACCTGAAGTACAAGGAGATCCGGCAGATCACGAGCGACTGGTACGAGATCAACAAGGAGCGGCGCACGATGGACACGGCGGAGCTGGACACGCCCGAGTTCTACCAGTACAACCGGCACATCAACAAGCATAACGTGACGTCGCAGCAGAGCATCAACGAGCTCGTGTGCCACCGCAACGCACTCTACAAGGAGCTGTCGAACCTGCAGGGGCTCGTGCAGAACCGGCGGGTGTTACCGAGCGCGCTCAACAGCCTCGGTGGATGCAAGGACGACGAGCGGGACGGCGACCTGCGGCAGATGGGACTATAGGGACTATAGATGACTACTGTGTGTTCTTTTTTGCTTTAACATATATTAATGATACTCCATCCAGAGCGATACCAACGACGACGAGGATTTTTTTCTTCTTTTCCTCCACGCTTAGTACAGCTTCAGCTTCGAACCAGTGGCAGCCTTACCGTGCTGGACTGGGTTGTAGGTGATCGAGAACTCGCCAAGGTAGTGGCCGAGCATCTCTGGCTTGATCTCAACGGTGTTGAACACCTTACCGTTGTAGATGCCGATGACCGAGCCGATCATCTCTGGCACAACAATCATGTTTCTGAGGTGCGTCTTGACGACGGTTGGCTTCTCTCCGTCGGCGGCAGCGAGCTTGGCCTTTCTCAGCTTCTTGATCAGTCCCATAGGCTTGGAGTCAAGACCTCTAGAGAACTTTCTTCTAATTCTGGCACCGCAGAGCTTGGCAAAGTCCTCGGTGGACATCGACAGCAGGTCGTCGAGCTCGATTCCCTTGTACTGGAACGACTTGAAGATTCTCTTCTGGTGGGCCTCGGACATGGTGGCTTTTGGTAAAAAGGGTTTGTGTCTTGAAAGGTTTAAAGTGTGTGAGGTTCTCCTGAAGAATTTTTCAACCACTTCTTTTTCACCGAGAGGCCCTGCCCGCTGCGGGCTTGCAAGAGGTGCAGGTGTGGTCTGTGACTGCCAGTAATTTTTTTTTTCACCCCTCCGCTGGGCCTGCTGGCTCGAGGGGGGGTCTTTACTAGTGAAGGCTGAAAAACTCGCTGTCTCTCTTCACCCACACAAACTAGATCACTAAGAAGTAAGTATACTGGAACGTGGGGCCTCTGCGGCCCTGCAATGACGTGGATGTTGCTCTGTCGGTGTGTACGTGGGGCTGGGTGGAACTGAAGGTGCTGTTTACCCTGTTAAGGCCTTTTTCTCCCTACCGTCACTGTTGACCTGTGATGGATCGGTGTCAGTAGGGATGCCGTTGTCCTGGAGACTGGAGACTGTGGACGGTCTGTCGTCTACCGTCGGCCCTGTCTGATTTGTCTGGACGGTCTGGACGGTCTGGATTGTGGACTGTCTGCCGTCTGCCCTGTCTGGATTGTCTCCCTGTCTGCCCTGTCTGCCCTGTCTGGACTATTTGCGCTGTCCTTGCCTGCCATCTCCTGTCTCCTGTCTGGACTATTTGTCCTGTGCCGTCTGCCCCGCTCCATCCACCCATCCCATCCCTCCATCCCATACTAACCCCCGCAGTGAAGTACCTCGCAACTTACCTTCTGCTGACCAAGGCCGGCAACGAGTCCCCATCTAAGGAGGACATCACCAAGGTCCTCGAGGCCGCCGGCGCCGAGATCGACGACGAGAAGCTCACCAAGCTCCTCGCCGAGGTCGACGGCAAGACCGTCCAGGAGCTCCTGGACGCCGGTGCCGAGAAGCTCTCTTCCGTCCCTGCTGCCGCTGCCGCCCCAGCCGCTGGCGCCTCTGAGGCCGCCGCCGGTGACGACGCCGCCGCCGAGGAGGAGGAAGAGGAGGAGGAGTCCGATGACGACATGGGCATGGGTCTCTTCGACTAAGTCTCTCCGGACTAATCGTATATCTCTAATAAAACTACAGGATTACAAGTTAGCACCCAAACTAATTTTCTCAATTTGGCAACCAATGGACCACTCTCTTCTTTACCACGAGTGGCTCGACGCCGTCACTGAACGTCTCCGCATGGAGCTCCTCTGGCCCTTCCACTTGGCTGGGGGAATCTACAACTCCCTCTCGTCCGGTGAGTGCGTCAGCTACCCGCTGCGCGCTGTAGCACTCTTCTTTACCCGCTGGCACGACGTTCTCCCGCTCTACTTGTCTCTGACGATCCCCGTCTTGCTCGTCCGCTCGACTCTCCGCTGCCTCTTCTTCCTCCTGCTGTACCCTGTAAACTTCGCCCTGCTCACCTGCACGACGGGCCCGCTCGGCGCCTCGCTCGCCGTCCCCGTCACGCTCTCCGAGACTGCCACTGTAGCCGACCAGATCACAGACGTCGTCGCGCCGATCGCCCAGATCCGCCAGGCCAAGTACAACGCACTGTTTGACCACATCCTCTGTGCCACTGGAAACGAGAAGCTCGTCCTTCCGGGGAAGCTGCAAAGGGTCGTCGGTAAGTCCGCCTCCGCCGAGGTGTTCAACCTCTCCAACTACTGGCACTTTGTCTACAATGTGATCACCTGGAACACGATCAAGATGATCCCACTAGTTGGCGGGCCCTGGCTCGCCTACAGAGCATTGCTCGCCTCGATCGGCGGTCGCATGCGTCGGTACAGCCGGCTCCGCCGCCTCAGACCCCGCCAGACCAAGTACTACTACGCCAAGAAAAGGGAGGGCGAGCTGGCCACCATGGCGCTCGTGATGCAGCTGCTGGAGTCGGTCCCCGTCTTTGGAGAGCTCTTCTTCACGTTCACCAACCAGATCGCTGTGGCATTGATGGTTGGCGAGCGGCATGCAAAGGCGGCTGCAACCAAATAAGCACCGACCGACCGACCGACCGACCGACCGACATACACCCGATAAATAATCCCCGTGTCCAATTGATTACCCAGATAGGCAACTGCAGGGTCGTTGGAGCCAAGCTCCCCCGCCCAAAGAAATTCAAAAGCAAAAAGTTACCCCGGGAAAAGAAAAAAAAAAAAAAAAGGAAAAAAAAAAAAAAAAAAAAAAAAAAGAAACGGATAAGCTTGGCCTCTTAAAAGATGCTGCCTCGCTGCAGCCAAGACGAACGCCGGAACAATAGATCTATAAATATCGCCGAGCCCGGCATCCTTTTCTAAAAGAAACTTCACCCAATTAGCTGTAGAATGACTGAGACGACTTCGACGATGACGGCAGACACCACCAAGACCCAGTTCCTGACCGAGCTCCCAAAGTGCGAGCACCACGTCCACTTGGAGGGAACCTTGGAGCCAGAGCTTCTTTTCAAGCTCGCCAAGCGCAACAAGATCACTCTGCCGGCCAGTTTCCCGCAGGATATCCCGGCGCTTGAGAAAGCGTACCACGGATTCGGCGATCTCCAGGACTTCCTCGATCTTTACTACGTCGGCATGTCCGTGCTTATCACCGAGGAGGATTTCGAGGATCTCGCCTGGGCTTATCTGACCAAGGCCGCCTCGCAGGGACTGCAGCACGCCGAGGTCTTTTTCGATCCACAGGGTCACACGGGCAGAGGCATCAGCCAGGAGGTGGTCATCAATGGCTTCCACAGGGCACTCGAGCGGGCCGAGACTGAGCTCAACGTCTCCACGAAACTTATCATGTGCCTGCTGCGGCACCTCCCACCGAAGGATTGCCTCCAGAACTGCAAGGACTGGAAGCCGTACTACGAGAACGGGTGGATTAGCGGCATGGGACTCGACTCCTCCGAGAAGCCCTTCCCGCCAGAGAACTTCAAGGAGTGCTACGACTATGCCGCCGCCAACTACCCTGAGGGGACTTTGCTGACGGCCCACGCCGGCGAGGAAGGTTCCGCCGAGTACGTCAAGAACGCCCTCGATGTCATCCACTGCACCCGGATCGACCACGGCATCCACTCCGCCGATGACCCGGAGCTGCTCAAACGGCTCGCCAAGCAGCAGACGATGCTCTCCGTTTGCCCGCTCTCGAACTACCGCCTCAAGGTCGTCTCGGACGTTGCCGACGAGCCGCTAGACAAGTTCGTCGAGGCCGGCGTGCCCTTCTCGCTCAACTCCGATGACCCGGCCTACTTCGGTGGATACATCCTCGACAACTACCTGGCCGTCGAGAAGGCGTTCCACTTCTCCGTGGACGTCTGGATCTGGATCGCCCAGAGCGCTGTCAAGGGCTCGATCTGCTCCGACGAGAGAAAGAAGGAGCTGCTCGCCAATATAGACACTGTCCGCAGCAAGTTCTACTAGGGGCCATGGAACCATGTGACAATTATACACCATTATACAGAGATATGCATATACTAGATCGTTAAACAACCTCAACTCGTCGCTTTCCTACGCACTATGGCTTAGTCCCTTTACAAATTTCAGTGCGATTGATTTTTCGCAGCCGCGCTGAAAAGTTGACGCGTTCCCTTCCACTTTCTTCTTCTCCAAGGCTTTGCTGATCTGTCACCAGATGTCATTTGCCGAGCTTCTTTCGATGACCAGCTGCGGCGGAGGCGACAAGGTGCTCTCCAGGTACGATCTGTCGAGCCGGGAGGCGCTGTTTGCCGGTTTCGAGGCTCAGCATGCCCGCGATCTGCTTCGAGGAACCGATCTGGACAATGATTCTTCAATGAAGGATCCCGTCCGTGTGCTGACCAACATCCTCATGGACGAGACCGGTCGCGAAAGCCTGCAGGAAGGAGTTGTCAGTTCCGCCGATGCATCGCTGATGGTCGAAAAATTGTTGCTCGAGAGCCAGGACAGTAAGATGCTCTCTCCCAAGGAGGCTAGCCTGCTTGAAGGCTCCGTCAGCGAGCTGTCCGGCCCGCTGCGCCAGTGGTACGAGCACGTTCTTGCCCTCGCCAAGTATGGATATGCCAAGGATGCACTTGTGACGGGCAAGGCGCGGATCCGTGCCGACTTCAGGGTCGTCCCGGCCAAGGGTTCCCGCAAGGTTTCCGAGGAGATCAGGAAGATCGCTACTGGCGACCGGTCCTCTGGCACCTTCGGCACCTTCGGCGCGAGCGGCGTCGCCGGCGCAAACGACGCGGGAACTGAGAAGTCGCTTGAAGATCTGATGTCCTCGGTCGCCTCGCTCAGCATCCAGCACGGCGTGACGCTGCCGGACCCGGACGTTGACCGCATGCAAACAGGAGAAGGCCGGATCCGCTGGTGCAAGGACTGTCTGGAAGAGCTCGTGTCGAGCGTGGCCGTTGGCGGTGCCAACGGTGCTGTCCCGTCGTCGATTACTTCTCCCTCTCCTACCGCCCACAGGCAGGCGTCCGCCGCTGCCGCTGCGGGCTCCATCCCGGAGTCCCAGTCGGAGCTCAAGACGGCGCTGAACGATCTCCAGTTTGCCCACGTCTATCTCACCAGGCAGTACGAGGACGAGCGTGGCAGATACGCCCAGTCGCTCTCTGAGCTGCGGCTCAACCTCGAGCGCGCCCAG
Source organism: Xiuguozyma silvatica (assembly GCA_018344475.1). Taxonomy (NCBI): domain Eukaryota; kingdom Fungi; phylum Ascomycota; class Pichiomycetes; order Pichiales; family Pichiaceae; genus Xiuguozyma; species Xiuguozyma silvatica. Next base: position 701 of record JADIOY010000220.1, on the reverse strand, counting down.
GAACTCTTGAGTGGCACGAACGAGCAGCTCACTACACAGACACAGCAGGCGCTGAAGCTCGAGTCGCGCCTGAATGAGACCCTAGCCGAGCTCACCGAGAAGAAGGCACTGCTGCACGACCAAAGCTTAGAGATGAACCTGCTTAAGGTGGACCACATCGGCGAAGGCCGCGACCATGTCTCTGCGCCGATCCTCCGCATGGAGTTCAAGAAGCTCGTGCAGGGCATGAACGACGACTTCGACAAGGAGCTCGAGAGAGAGCGCACCGAGCGCAAGCGGCTCGAAGAGCTCGTCAAGCTCTACGAAAAGGGGGACCAGTCTAACGGTACCGCCGATGTGCTCACACCTCCGCGAACCACTTGAGCTCTGCCCATATTCATGCATCAACCTTTCCTCCCCTCACTATTATGTATTCTATCGTCAAACACTGTGACAGTCTATTTACGTAATTGCCCTCCCGCGGCTAGAAATCGGATGTTGTCTACCCTGCCGTCTAATATGCGGCGCGGAACCACACGGCGGGGTGGCTCCGGTTGGAAGCAATGCGCCTTTTTTTTTTACTCTTGGAACCGTTTTTTCTTGGCTTTTTTTCTTGGCTTTTTTTCTTGGCATTTTCTATCTTCCTTGGCTATTGGACAGCTGCGAGCCAAATATCACGGAACCTCAGAGCAGATGTCTCCCCCCCCCCCCCCCCCCCCCCC
>JADIOY010000021.1:53593-67184 GCA_018344475.1 Xiuguozyma silvatica | reverse complement strand
GGGGGGGGGGGTCGACGGAAGAGCGGTTGGGATGGGGGGTGGGGATGGGGGAGGGGTATTGGGAAACGGCAGGAAATAGAGACGCTGGGTGTGCAATGATACCGACGGGTTTGTGGCCAGATCGGACGAAGTTCAAACCTATTCCTAAGGAGTCCACCAACGCTCCACCTCCTCCTCTCTCCATTATTTGCCCCTGCCCCCCCTGCCTCAAAAATTTTTCCCACTTGCCCCGCCGGTCGAGGCCCGATCCGATCGAGTCGAATTCTGATCTGCTCTTGCCGCATCGGGCGTAATTTCTGGGGCTAGGCCGCTGGACCAGTGGAGCCAAGATATTTTGCGGCCAATCCGGTAAATTATCTGCTCTCCAAAAAAAAGCTTTTTTTTTCGCCTCAAGTCGCTCCCACAATAATTGTCCCCACAGTAATTGTCCCCACAGTAATTGTCCCACAGTAATTGTCCCACAGTAATCTCCAGCAGTTCTCAAGCAATTCTCCAGCAATTCTCCAGCAATTCTCCAGCAATTCTCCAGCAATTCTCCAGCAATTCTCCAGCAATTCTCCAGCAATTCTCCAGCAATTCTCCAGCAAATTCTCCAGCTTTACCCCATCTTTTACCTATTCTACCCCACCTATCATTTCCCACCTATCATTTTCCTCCCTTCTTATTTCCCACCCCGTAGTGTAGCCATGGGAGGCAAACTCAACGCCACTGCCGTCAAGCGGCTCTACAAAGAGGTCAAAGAGTTCCAGGCAGAGTCCAGTAAACCGTCGTCCGCCGGCGACATCCAGCTCGTCCTCCCAAACAAGGAGATGCTCGACGAGATCTTCCTCGACATCCGCGTCGCCGACAACCCGATCTACCCGTCCACCTACCGCCTCGTCGTCCACCCGACCCCCACGTACCCGTTCGACCCGCCCGAGGTCAAGTTCGTCTGCTCCGCGGACTACCCGGTCCCGCTCCACCCGCACATCTACTCCAACGGCCACATCTGCCTCGACATCCTCTACGACGGCTGGTCCCCGGCTCACACCCTCCACAGCATCGCCCTCAGCATCCAGAGCATGCTCCAAGGAAACTCGCTCGCCGAGCGCCCGCCCCAAGACTCCCGCTACTGCCGCACCGCCCCCACCAACCCGCTCCACACCCGCTGGGAGTTTGAGGATGATACCGTCTAACCTACACGACAACTAATACCATCACGCCATCGGCCAGCCATTACCCAATCTTACACCCCTAGTCCTCCCTCCATTCCTACTCTTCCCACCCTTTATCTCTCTAGACCGAGGGAGCACACCGCGCCCCAACCCCTCACCAACTTTTAGACCCATTTGGACCACCTTCTTCTTCCGCCGTACAACCGCCTTTTTCCCTCCTTTCCCACCTTTTCCTCCCTTCCCACCCCGGTCTATGCATCGGTTCTTACTCCCAAGGGTCCCACACCGCAGCCTCACATCGATGCCCTTCCAGACCCTCGCCAGCAAGATCGACAAGCCCTCCATCGACGACCGCGACTACCGCCTCGTCCAGCTGCCCAACCAGCTCGAGGCCCTCCTCATCCACGACCCAACGACCGACAAGAGCGCCGCCGCGCTCGACGTCAACGTTGGAGCCTTCAGCGACCCGAAGGGCCTCCCAGGACTCGCCCACTTTTGCGAACACCTCCTCTTTATGGGCACCGAAAAGTACCCCTCCGAAAACGAGTACAGCTCGTACCTCTCCAAGAACTCCGGCTACTCCAACGCCTACACCTCCTCGATGCACACCAACTACTACTTCGAGGTCGCCAACCCGGCCCTCGAAGGCGCCCTCGACCGCTTCGCCCAATTCTTCATCTGCCCACTCTTCTCCCCCTCCTGCAAGGACCGCGAGATCAACGCCGTCGACTCCGAGAACAAAAAGAACCTCGAGAACGACTCCTGGCGCCTCTACCAGCTCGGCAAGTCTCTCACGACCGGCAGGCACCCTTACTTTGGCTTCTCCACCGGTAACAAGATCACCTTAGGCGAGGTGCCCAAGTCCGAGGGCCTTGACGTCCGCGAGGAGCTGCTCAAGTTCCACTCCTCGCACTACTCCGCCAACCTGATGCGTCTCGTCGTCCTCTCGAACGAGCCCCTCAGCACGTTGACCGACTGGGCCGTCGAGAAGTTCTCCCCAGTCGTCGACAAGAATCTCAGCATGCCCTTCTGGAACTCCTCCCCCTTCGACAACGAGAACTACTCGGGCAAGACCATCTGCCGGGCAAAGCCGATCACTGAGATGCGCTCCTTGCAACTCTGCTTCGCCGTCCCTGACATGCCCGCCGCATGGCAGTCACTCCCAGCAAAGTACCTCTCGCATCTGATCGGCCACGAGTCCGAAGGTTCCATCCTCTACGCGTTCAAGGAGAAAGGATGGGCCACCGAGCTCAGCGCCGGGCCCTCGACGATTTCCCCCGGATTCGGCGAGTTCCAGATCGACATCGAACTCACCAAGGAGGGTCTCGCCCACTACGAGGAAATCATCGAAGATGTCTTCAAGTTCATCAAGATGCTCAAGAATGAGGGCCCACAGGAGTACGTCTTCCAGGAGCTCCAGGACCAGTCCAAAGCCTCCTTCAAGTTCCGCCAGAAGTACGGCTCGAGCACTACCGCATCGAAGCTCTCTTCGATGCTCCACAACTTGAAATACTACGACACCCCTATTGACAACCCAAAGAACGACCTCTCCGGTGTCCCTGAGGTCCGCTCGATCCCACCGAACGACCTCCTCTCGCTCTCTGTTGTGCGCAAGTTCGAACCAGAGTACATCACCAAATACCTTTCCTACTTCACTCCGGACAACTTTTTGGCCATGCTGATTGCCAAGGAACCATTTGATGAGCTTACTGGTGTCGAGCACGAGAAATGGTACGGCACCGAGTACAAGATCGACCCACTCTCGAGCTCTCTTGTCAAGACCCTTGAGAATGTCGCACTCGACCCTCGGTTCCATCTCCCACAGCACAACCCGTTCATCCCAACGAACTTTGAGCTCGTTTCTCAGGAGGAGCCTCCAAAGTACCCTAAGCTGATCGAGGCCGACCAGCGCAACAAGATATGGTACAAGCTGAACCCTAAACTTGGCGGTCCAAGGTCTTCGATGGTGTTCAAATTTAACCTTCCAGGTTCCACCTCGACTCCACTCAACTCGGTGCTCCTGTCTCTGCTGATGGAAGTGCTCGACGACGACCTCAACAGCATCTCTTACCTTGCCTCGATCTCTGGGCTTTCTCACGAGTTCAACCTTGCCCGTGACGGCATCTCTCTGCAGATTAGCGGTTACTCCGACAAGCTCTCGATTCTCCTAGAGACCTTGGTTGATAGACTCATTAAATTCACAGACCCACAGTACGCTTCCGAGATGTGGGACGAGAAGCGTCGGATGCGCTTCGAGGTGCTTCGCGAGAAGCTTTTCAAGCACCTCAAGAACTTTGGCTACTCTGTTCCATACAACCAGGTGGGACCGATCCTGTCTGCTCTCATCAACGAGAATTCCTGGCTGATCGATGACCAGCGTGACTGCGAACCGGCAATCACTTTCGACGTTCTGCGCAACTACGCTACCAACCTCTTTGACGTGTGTTTCATAGAAGCCCTTGTTCTCGGCAACTACACCAAGAAGCAGGCAAAGACCTACTGTGACGTTGTCTCTTCGAAGTTCCACAAGTCGATCGTTCTGACCGAGTCTCAGTTCACCCGTGGTCGTTCGTTGGATTTGCCCGTTGGTGAGGCATACAACTTCCTCAAGCCAAACGACGATGCGCACAACGTCAACTCGTGCATGGAGGTCTACGTCCAGCTCGGTATGATCCCTGACAGCAGGGGCCGTGTTACGGCAGAGTTAATCGCCCAGATCCTGCACGAGCCGTTCTTCAACAGACTGAGAACCAACGAGCAGCTCGGTTACGTTGTCTTCAGTGGACTCCGCGAGACGAGAACCACGTACGGTCTGCGCTTCCTCGTCCAGTCTGAGCGCTCCACTGCCTACCTGCAGTCGCGGATCCACGCCTTCATGCTGAAGATGGGAACCAAGCTCGACGCTATGCCCGAGGAGGAGTTCCAAAAGCACGTCGATGCAGTCATCACTAAGAAGCAGCAGAAGGTGAAGAACCTGCGTGAGGAGCGGACCCGGTTCTGGAACCGGATCGCTTCCGGTTTCTACGACTTTGACAGAAGAGAGCAGGACATTGAGATCCTCAAGTCGCTGCCCCTGAGCGAGATCCAGCAGGTGTACAAGGACAAGATTCTGAATCCATCCGGAAACGGCAAGCTGGCTGTGCATTTGCAGAGCCAGGTTGTTCCAGAGCAGCCAAAGTCTGCGGTCGTTAAGAGTGCCATCTCGAACTTCTTGTACGAGAAGTCCGAGTTTGACAGCTTCGAGGGCCAGACGGACCTCGACCAGCTTGTTGACAAGAAGATGGGACTGGAGACTGAAAAGTCCGCCGAATTCAACATCGAGTCTGTTTTGAACACCGTCCTGGATGCTCCAGAGTTTGCCAAGCTTCTGCCAGACTTCAAGTACGACACTGAGCTCAAGGAGTACGTGCTGAAGGAGCTTGCTACTGACTACTCGAAGATTTCGACTGATGCTACACACAAGCTGATCGACCACATCGGTGAATGGAAGTGCCTGATACCACTGACGCCGGCGCCATCTGCGAAGATTGTGGCCTCCTACTTAGACGAGAGCAAGCTGTAACAGACACACAGACACAGACACCCACTCCACTCTATTTAACCCCGACACTCACTATAATTTCACCTCGACTATATTTTCCCTGCGGCTTCACTGAATGGCCGCCGCCTGGTCCCCCCACATTTTTTAGAGCAGCGCTTATTATATAAAATACTGCTGTACGAGAGTACTGGATTACGGCAAGGCCCAATTATGAGCGAAGCGGATCCAGATGTCAATTCGGTTTCGAGCGAATTAGAACCGTTAAACTCACCACAAGTGCATAGCTACGATGCGATCCTCACTGAAGCCGAAAGCAATGCTGCGAAGGCCAGCAGGGAGTACCGCGCTAAAGTGACGTATCGCAGTGTAGGATGGACGCTGTTCGTGCTGGTCTTTGTCACCCTCTTTGTGGTGCTGGACACCAAGTACTGCCTGAACAAGTCCTCAGAGGCTCTGCTACTGGAGATCAAAAGTGTGGACATATACGGGGAGCGGCCGGCGATGGACGTGGAGGCTTTGTTCAGCTTCGACTACTCACGGATAACCGGCTGGTGGGCCCAGCTGAACCTGCAACTGACGAGTCGGATTATTCGAAACACCAAGTTCAGCATTGTGGAGCCCATTGACCTTGATGTTGACGGCCTCAACCTGGGTAGGTTTGAGTTGCTTGACGAGGAGTCGTCCTTTGAGATAGATCTGGGCCCCAAGGAGTGGAACCGGGTGGTGCTGCATAACGTCAGCATGGATCTGCAAGGAGAGAACATCGCTGAGACTGCCAACAGCGTGTTCAATGGAACACTGGACAGACTTAGAGTTGGCTGTGCTATGACTGTAGACTTCTCGATCCTGAGCGGAATGTCGACGTATCTGCAGATGAGTCTGCAAGACGTCCATCACATTGTGCAAGAGGTTGAGCACGGCCTGGCACTGGACGGGAACGACGTTACTTTCGACGGTACCAAGATCAATGGAGTGAGTGAGTTGCTGCTTGATGTTGCAGAGTTTGACTTTTTGTCGGTCGAAGTCCCAGAGCAGGAGTACGAGGTGCAGCTGGCAAATGACTCAGATGGTTTCGTTGGGGTGTTGAATGCTTCGATACCCTCTGCCGACGTTGAGATGCCTCTGGCGCTGCCTGTGTCCTACGTGGTCCCACCACTTCCAGAAAACCTCGACCCCTCTGTCCCTCAATCGGTGCTGGACGGCACGCCGTTGCCAATTGTCCTCCGCGGCTTGTCTGCTGGCAGTTGGATGAGCGAGATTGTGCCGCACCTCAGGCTGCCGCTGAACATCAGCTCGAACCAAATCGCATACAACTATACCAACCCGGTCCAAGGGGTTGAGCTGGTTGATGTCTCCATTGCCGAAGAGAGTGACAGCCTGCTGGTTGGATCGACGCTGAATGTTCTTACCAACCTCGGCTACTCTTTGGACGTGCCAAAGATCAGCAGCAGGCTGAGCCTGTTCAGAGACGAGATCGCACTGTTCAACATGACTGCGCAGTGCCAGGCCCAGAGTGCCTCCCTCAATGGCTCTCTTTTCACCGTTCAAGAGAATGGGAAGATCACGTTCGAGGACGACGATGCCGTTGCGGCCGCTGGTCGGCTCGCAAACGACCTGCTCCGGGAGGCCGTCACTGTTCACGCCTTTGGAGACGTCAACGCCACTGTTGAGTCGAGATTCGTCAATGCCAGTGTTGGCTTGCAGGGCGGATTCGAGCAGTTGCTGCCAGAAGTGCCGCCAAGTTCCCCAGGAAACGTCACTTTGAACGGTGTCACGGTGATCAACGTCGACAAGCTCCGGATGGCCCTGTCCCTAGACGTCGGATTCGACAGCCCACTGGCAATCACAAACGACCTCCCACTGACACTATTGGATGTCTACTACCGCTACGGAGTCGTTGCCCAGGTGGGTATTGAGCCCGTCAAGCTCGTCAAGGGCGCCAACAACGCCACGTTCGACCTCATTCTTTACCGCGGCCAGCTCGAAGAATTGTTCGGCCGGTACATGTCGGGCTACACGTCGAACGTCACGCTCGTCGGCCACAGCGTCGCCTACTCGCCGAAGCTGTCGACAGGAATTGCACAGCTGTCCGGCGAAGTCGAGCTGCCGCGGTTTGCAAACCATGACTCGCTGTTCATCGTGGACTCGACGATGCACATCATGACCAGCTCATTGCAGCTGACGGTGTACAACCCGATCGGGAACAAGGAGGTTGTCGTGGACGTGATCGCTGGACGCGCAGTGTACAAGAAGGAGTTGCTGGGCTACGTCAGCAAGGAGACACGCCTTGTCATCCCACCGGGTGTCTACAAAACGCCGAACATCCCCGTGACGTACTCTACGACGGGACTGGGCGGCGACATTCTACGGAAGGCGCTGAACGGCGACCTGGTTGTGCAAGCGGAAGCCGAGTTACAGATGGCTGTGGAGTCATTTGAGTTGGAGATCTTGTACAGTGGTCACGGCATGAAGACGAAGATCCGTTTGTAGTTAATCGTTTTGATAGTAAATAGACCCCTCACACTATACAGTATAGTATACGCCCTAGTACAGCCCCCCCCGCTTTTTTAGGCTGCAGCGGGCCGCACTTTTTTGGCGGGGTTGAAAAATATATATATATGCAGCCTCTTCCCCGCAAAAAATTTGACCTATCAGTTTTTAGCACAGAAAACCTAGTGAAAAGAACGAGATGGTCGAAGAGACGGCGCCAATAGAGGAGCCGAAAATCACCGGCAACTACATGGCTCGGACCAACCACCGGTGGGCTCCGCCTGCTGGCAGCAAGTTTAAAGCACAGGAGGACCGCGATGAGATCCATGAGCAGATCGACAAGACCCACGTTTCCCCCGCCCAGATGTATAGTACTGACAGCGGCCGGATGTACCACGCGGGCGCCATTTGCATTGTAATTGTGGGCCTGCCGGCCCGTGGAAAGACGAACCTGTCGATTGGGCTCTGCCGGTACCTTCGGTGGCTCGGCGTGCGAGCCAACCTCTTCCACTACGGCGACTACAGGCGCAAGAAGACGAAGGAGCTCGGTACTGATTTCCTGTCTTTAGCGCCAGAGTCCAAGGAGGCTGCGCTTGTGCGGGCGACGCTGAGGAAAGTCGTCATCGATGACATGTGTGTGTTCTTCGAGCAGGACAAGGGCCAGATTGCCATCTACGATGCAGTTAACGGCATCAGCACGGAGCGCCGCGACCTCGTCAAGAAGATGGAGAAGCACAACGTGCGGACGGTATTCATCGAGTCGGATATCAGCGACGAGAAGCAGTTGCAGGTGAACATCAACGACGCCACGGAGTCGCCAGATTACCAAGGATGGGACAAGCTGGACGCCGTTGAGGACTATACGAAGAGGGTCGACGTCGTCAGCAAGACGTACCAGCCGATGTCCGAGAAGGAGCTGACATGGGTCCGCACGGTCAACTTTGGGCAGACGCTCTACGTCAACGAGCTCAAGCACGACTTCCTCACCACCAAGATCATCTTCTACCTGATGAACTCCCGCATCCGCACCGGCAGCATCTTCTTTGCCCGCTGCTCCAACAACAAGCTCAAGTTCAAGAGCGACCCGCCGCTCAGCACAGAGGGCAAGAAGTACATGCAGCGTGTGAACAATGCCCTCATCGACTACTACAAAACCAAGAAGGGCTACGATTCGCTCCCATCGGACCTAGAGGTCTGGACCTCTACACGTACCAGGACAATGCAGGCCGCACAGGTGTTCAAGAACGACGGCCTTGTCGTTAAACCCCGCCCTGAGATGACACAGTTAAACCCTGGCGACGCAGAGGGACTCTCAGACCTCGAACTGGCCCAGAAGTACCCAACAGACCACGAACAGCACAGCCTTGACCCTTACCACCACCGGTACCCTCGTGCCGAGTCGTACCACGATCTTGCCCTGAAATTGGAGCCGCTAATCTTGGAGGCAGGCAGAAGTACGCACGACGTGTTGATCGTCGCCGACGAGACCGTCATCCGCGTCTTCTACGGATATCTGATGGCTTCCTCTTCGACGGACATCCCCTTCCTCAAGTTCCCACAGAACGAGATCATCGAGATTACCTACAACGCGTACGCCAACAAGGCCTACCGTACGGACGTGCCTGGAGTGATTCCAGAGGGCTCTAAATAGTGAAATATGAAACTGGCAGTAACGAGAGACCGACCAACGCAACGCCTTGTCTTGCTTTTTCTTGTAAAGGTGGTAACATATCGTTATTTATTCATCGTAAAACGTATACACACTAATCGGTTAAGCCATGCGGGCCACATCCTCCTCGCTAGAAGGAGAGGTAGACTCCTCGTGGGTGACTTCTGGCTTGGTTGGGTCCTCAGCAACACCAAGCTGGGAGGCAAAGGTCTCGTGTGGTCTCCACTTGGAGGAGGTTCTTGGAGTAGTCTCCTGGACCATCTGGTCGACCTGCTCGAGGGTCAGGCCCTTGGTCTCAGGAACAAAGAAGTAGGCAAAGAAGAGTCCACAAAGACAGAGAGAGCCCCAAAGGAAGAAGACTCTGGCACCGAGGTTACCGTAGTCGGTGTCGACCATGTAAGGAGTGATAACGGAAATGATGCAGTTCCAGAGCCAGTTGGAAGCAGTCGACAGAGCGACACCTCTAGCACGGATAGGCAGTGGGAAGTTCTCACCAACGACAACCCAAGCACCAGGACCCCAGGTGGAGGCAAAGAAGAAAATGTAGATGCAAATGAAAGCGATCATGGCCTTGACGGTGGTCTGGTTGTTGCCATCAACAACACCGGCGATGGCAACGATAAACTCGCAGATAACCATACCAAGGGAACCATAGACAAGAAGAGGTCTGCGACCGTACTTCTCGACGGCGTAGAAGGAGACAGGAGTGGAGCAGACGTTGACAATGGTGGTAATAATCGTGATGAGGAACTCGTTGTGAATAGTTCCGAGCTGCTGGAAGAAGGTGGTGCCAAAGTAGAAAATGAAGTTGATACCGGTAAGCTGCTGCCACATCTGCAGGGCGCAACCAAGCCAAGTCTTTCTGATGTTAGAAGCAGGGTTGCGCATAGAACCGGAGAAGCAGGCTTTCCAGGACGACCAGTAACCACCGGTTGGCATGGCGGCAGCCTCAAGCTCATCGTTAGCGATAATCTCGGACAGCTCGTTCTTAACGTACTGGGAGTCGACAGGCTGGCCTCTCACCTTAGAAAGAGCGATGGCGGCCTTGTCGATGTTACCCTTCTTGACGTAGTAACGGGGAGACTCTGGCAGGAAGCAAAGACCAACACCGAGGACGAAGGCCCAAACGAGCTGCAGTCCAATAGGGATTCTGTAGCAAGCAGCACTCTCCATGTGCTCGGTACCGTAGTCAACACACGAGGCAATCAGAAGACCAATAGTGATGCAGAACTGGTAGCTGGAGACGAGGGCACCTCTAACTCTTCTTGGAGCAATCTCAGACATGTAAAGGACAATGACGGCAGAAACGAGACCGATACCCAGACCGGCAATACCTCTTCCAACGGTAAGGACAGCGATAGTGGTGGAAGCAACCTGAACGGCGACACCAACACAGAAGACCATGCAACCGCCGATGATAACGTTTCTTCTTCCCCACCAGTCGGCAAAGTCACCGGCGGCGAGAGAACCAAAGAAGGTACCACAGGAAAGCATACAAGTAATCAGAGACTTGGAGGAAGTAGAAAGGACAAACTCGTCGGCCTTTTTAGCGGCGGTGAGAGCGGCTTTGTCCTTGTGAGCGAAGTGCGTAATAAACCACTCCATACCCATGACACCACTGATGTAACCAGTGTCGTAACCGTAGAAGACACCACCGACGGCAGCAAAGCAGCACACCAGGTAGGTCTTGAAAGTGAGTGGGGCCTCAACTTCGGAAAGGTTAGAAGTTCCACCATAGGCGGCAGCCTGGCCAGCCTTCTCGATTTTGGATGCGTCCGAGTGAAGGGAGAGAGGCGAGTTGTTCTGCTTCTCCTGAGTAGACATTATGTTCTAAGAGATCAAATCTATTTAGTGATCGGAAAGCAAGAGATCCGGATCCTTGGGGGCAGTTCGTGCCCTGTTTATACTGCTTGTACAAGTTGAAATACGGTGAATGAAATATTACCCCACAACCAAATTCCGGCATTTCATTGGTTAGACGCACTGTTCATGCATAAAAGTTAATCCGAAGGCGCAGTTTTCACATTGTACAGGTTAAAGCGTGGAGTGCGTCTCGGAAAATCATTTCCCCATTGTGCCGCCAAGGAAAGATACCGACTCCATTCATCGCGCTTTCTGGGATTGGGGGGTCTCCATTGTGTCTGGAAGGGAGCCTAATAGCTTTTGAATCATTGTAATAATGAATAATCCGAAGGAGGTGGGGCAAGGGGGCAATCGTGCTTGTCGACTAGTCACTGCTACTGAAGCCGAGGCTTTCATGCAGACAAAGGGGGTGGGGAGAGCGGGGGGTTATGCATAACGCAAAGTAGCGTGTGGGGAGAGTTGTTGCGCAAGGACCGCTACTAGCGGGACAAGAAGGTGGCAGGCACGTAAAATGCAAAAAGGAGAGGGGCCGGAGGTGCGGAAAAACTGCAATGCAGTGTGGGACACCAAACACGCGGTCGGATAGTGATCGCCCGGGGAACTGCCGTGATCGCCCGGGAGAGCTGCAGTGACCATCGGACAAACCGCAAGTAGCATTCACCGACTTACAGTCGAATATGTATTACTCCGAGGATAACAATTCACCTATTTACAGGAGCATTTTTGTATTTTAAAGAACCGAGGCGGTTGAAAACACAAGAAGTGCCTTGCTAGCTCAATCGGTAGAGCGTGTGACTCTTAATCACAAGGTTGCGGGTTCGAGCCCCGCGTAGGGCTAGTCGCTCAGCACTTCATTTTTTTTCCTTCCCTATTTTTTTTTTCACTCTACTGTTAGCTAGCTGGAGCGAGCTAGCTGGAGCGCTACAGCTACACACATTTGTCGCATATCACTTGAAAATCCATTCAGGCTAACTCATCAATACTCTGGATGTACTCAAAGTAGAAGGCAATGATCTGCAGGAACGAGTCGAACTTGATCCACTCGTTGATGCCATGCTCACCGCTCAAAACGCCTGGGATCTCGCCCGGTCTGTAGCGGTAGATGTGGTCGGTCAGGTTCCAGTACCACTTGGTATCGGTGTTTCCAGAGCTGATGCCTGGAGAGACGATGATTGGAGACTTGTCACCGAGAACGTACTTCTCCGGCCAGACGATCTCCTCGTAGACGTGGCGGATAGTACCGGCGAGGACGTCCCAGCGCTCGTCTCCAGTTGGAGTAATAGGGGAGGCCTCGAAGTACTCCTCGGCGTAGACGGTGATGGTGCCAGCATCCGTTGGAGGGTCGACGACAGTCTCGGTGAGGTCCTTGTCCCTGACAATGAGGCCGAGGCCGTAGCGGTCAGAGATGATTCTGGCGTCATTGAGGTACTTTTCGATGGTGGAATTGGCGGTTTCCTCCATGGCGACTCTGCAGTTGATGGTGAGCTCGGTGAGTTCAGGGAGCGAGTTGACCTTCGAGCCACCAGAGATGACGTCCAGGGCCTGCATTGTTCTCACGGAGAAACTCGTGTTTCTGAACTGGTTGAGGTAGTTGGCGACTCGCTTAGCGGCAGCGTGCTTGGAGCTGGCCTGGAGGACGTCCTTTCTGAGGGTGTTGCTGAGGAAGTCGGAGTGCTCGGCAAGGCAGGTGTACTGCTCGTAAGCAGGGTTGACCTCAGTGAAGTGAGGGTGGAAGGGGTCCCGGTTAATGAAGGAGATCAACTCGCCCATGTAACTGATGCCGGTCATCTCAGGAGGGATCGAGGAGTGTCCACCAGGGGTCTCGATCTGGAGCTTGAGAACAAAGTAGCCCTTCTCTGCGGTGGCAGGGACGGCCATCGTGGTGTCACCGTACTCCTTGAGTGAAAGTCCACCTTCATCGATGATGGCAAAGACGGAGTCCTTGCCGTACTTCTCCTCGATGAACTGTGCGTTCTTGTTGCGGATTCCCTGGATCTCCTCGTCGAAGCCGAAGGAGTAAATGACGGTACGCTTTGGCTTGAATCCGGATTTCATCAGCTGCTCAGCGGCCTCGAAATGGGCGACCAAAAGCTCCTTGCAGTCAGCCGTGCCTCTGCCGTACATGTACTCACCGTCGTAGAAACCTTCGAAGGGCGGGTGCTCCCACTTGTCGAGGGAGTTCTCGGCCACCGTCACAACGTCCTGGTGGGCCATCAAAACGAGCGGCTTCAAAGTGCTGTCGCTACCTTGCCAAATGTAGACGAGTCCGTGGGTGTTCACCTTGTGGAGCTCTGTGTTCTGGTAGAAAAGAGGGAAAGCACCATGGAGGTACTCTTCGAACTTGTCGAAGCGGGCCCAGTACTTTGGATCGTCCTCGATCTTGATCGAGGCAGCGTCGCTGACCTGGGTGTCGATCTGGATGGCACCAGAGAGCTTGATGGCGCACTCGTTTCTGTAGACTGGGTCGCGGACGATGCGGTCGAGTGTAGCCTTGTTGCGCTCGTAAGATTCTGGGCGATGATAATCAGCCAGCTTGCACTGGAAGCTCTTGATGTTGATGCGGCTACCAGAGAATGGGAGCGCATAAATGCAGAGGAAGGCCAGAGTGATCAGGGGGATGGCCCTGAGCCAATTTTTCTGAGAGATCTTTGGCAGCTTCTCCATTGGTGTTAGGACGAGAGAGAGGCAGTTGCCGGATGAGATGAGGGAGTAATTTATTTTAAGATGCGGCAGGGGGCTCACTCGCATATAAATGATTTCCGAAAGGGGTTGAGTAATGGGCGCTTGCGTCCGGATCAGGCAGGGAGTAGAGGAGTACATATCGAATGAGCAAGCTTTTTTTTAAAAAAGAAAACAGACAGAAATTGGCCCACG